>MLYV02000942.1:0-10501 GCA_001913855.2 Hermanssonia centrifuga
GACAACTGCCTTGTAAGCATATGTTTATTTTGCTGATGCATATGTTGCCTTGTCTCGCAGCTCAGGGAGGGAGACGATCAGGCTGTTGCGCGACTTCAAAGACGAGCTCTTCAAGGCGTCTCACAACCCTCAACTTCTTGCTGAAGACGACCATTTGGAGGAATTAGATGAAACGACAAAGGTTTGGTGGGAGAAAATGGGCCGAGGGGGGTGTAGCTAGCAAACATGATATATGTTTATAATAGTTTGTCGCAGATCCGAGTTGCAGACATGCCAATTCTGAAGTAAGCTGAAGTTCCGACTGGGGAGTGCAAGCGCCGGGCCGCAGCGGGGCGGTTCGGCAAACTCCGGGAAGTCGAAAAGTGCTCACGAATTGTGGAAAGTGGAACAACCTTGTCAAGCAAGGTAATATGCAGGGGGCCTATTGGCAGGCACTGGGAAGATCTGTCACTGTCGTGACCTCCGTGATATATAGTTGAACCTGAGGAAAGCACTGATCCATCAGGAAACACGGTTTTCCTCAATAGGAACCGGCTTTCTACATAGCCTCATAAGCGCTTGATAGCGGTTGCGTGGCGCTTGATAGTGCGGTGTAGTCCAATGTAGCATGCCCTCATTGCTCTTTCGTTCGATCGACTCATCGCTCAACTCTACCTACAGTTCACTAGCTTCAAATAGCCAAGTACCAGTATTCTGCAAAGTCGCCTGTTGGATGTGCCTTGCCTCACCAGTCTCGGGTATCAGAGGGCCCGGGGTTGACTTGCAGTGTATGCGCCGGCCCTTCAAGTTTCCCGCCGTGTCGCACTGTGTAGGAATGGGTTATGATTTTGAGTCACGCATCATGGACTAGTACGCTATGTATTTCTTCTCATCATCTCTGCCCTCTCCCGCTCTTGTACACGCTTCAGTGATCTATCTAGCAATAATCGAAAGATTATGAAATCGGAGTGCCGAACATATGGATTTACCCAGAATTTTTTGCACAGACTAAGTGCATTGTTTGATGTCCAAGTAGGATCTGCGCGACTACCCCATGCAGGTATCAAATGACAGGTACGTATGATGCATGATATGGGGATGATTGAAGCCCGACGGCGATGGTACGAAGTTGACGGGGAGACCGCATACATGCCAATGGTTTGGTCACGGGCAACAAACGGAGTGAACCACTCAACATATGCCAGCGGTTGTTGATGGTGTATATGTTCTTCAGGTAAGCGAAAAATTGCACGCACTTGAGCAACACGCAAACCTAATCCAGATTGCAGATACTCGGGGTTCAGACAAAGCTATCGCTGGTGGTGGTAGGGACGTACCTTCGAGTGGATTGCCATCTGCTGCAATCTTCATTGATCCTTCCCTTGCTAACACGGTTGAGAATTGGCTGGGAACTGCCGCCTTGGCACCTTTCTCTGTCTGTTCAGGGGCTGCCCGAACAGTATCATTGATTATATCCTGTGAGACTTGACTCATCAAAGGGAGCTGGACCTTAAACTGACTATATACTCGCAGGGTTGAAAGGTCGTCAATCCGAGTAGACGGTTGAACTTGCGCTCTTGACTGTGCCGAGTTGTACATTTTCCGCAGATAGTCGTCCAAACAATAAAGGAAGTCTGGAGCACCAAAATGCTCTTTGAGAGACTTAACGGAAGTACGTGGAAATGCTGGCCGTTTTGCTATTGAGTATGTTGTTGAACGGATCTTCAGATTATCCTCTGGCTCATTTTCATCAACCACCTCATTCGCTGACTTTTCCGATGCAAGGTCGTCATCCTCTAAGTTGTCATCTTGCTCCTCGGCACCTGCTTTCTGATCCTCGCCTGTATCATGTATTGACTGACCATGGGTCCAGCGCAGGTAAGCCTCAAAGCGGTAAATCACTTCCTGTCGTTCTAACCAAACAGTCATTTGCTTGATGTACTGCCGGCGATTACTTGCTCGATAGCCTCGTTTTGCGAAGTCAATGTGAAGGCGCTCGGGACCTTCCGTACTATAGCCGTCAAGGGCACCAAGCTTCCGGATTGTTGGATAGTAATGTCCCATAGAGTGGAGTTTTGGTATGTTGAAATGTTTCTGTATGCCCAATTTGACAAATATATCCTTATTAGAGTGGAAAGCATTCCATGCTGCATCAAGATTGGCCACGGATTCAGCAGTATGCACCTCAAAATGTGCATAATAGATGAAATCCAGCACGGCACGGACAGCGCGCAAAACGCCAACATCTGCGCATCCGGTGATAACACCTAGGAAAACCTTTTCCATGTTTTTATATTCGGTTCCAGTCCATTGGGAGATTAACGAAATTCCCTTCTTGAAGTGGCGCAGATCACCATGGGCGGTCATTTTCTGGAAGCGACGATCAACTTCTGTTGCACCTCCTTCCGTACTCTCCGTTGCCCATTTCACCAGATGGTCCTTGAAAACACCTTTGTGGAGTTGATGTAGGATATCAGGGGTGATACAAGAGAAAATATCGCAATGCGGTAGGTTTGTCCAGAATGGGTTTACTGGTCTTAAACCCAACTCCTTGAACTTGTCTGACTTCAGCCCTCGCAGCTCATCCTCGATCATCGTCGCCACCGTTGTTGGATCGCGCAGTATTGAGCACAGGCGTTCACCGCGTCTCTTTGGATCAACGACACATTTTGGGCAGGAGTTTTCCTTGCAACAACTGACAAGGCACTGTTCGGGATGGTCCGCAATATATGCAGCAAGAATGGGATATACTCGGCGTATGAATCCATCTGCACACACCATCTCAACTCCCTTCTCACCAGCCTCCACGAGTGGTCCCAAGAGTGATCGCATACACTCATGAAACAGAGTATATCCGTGTAGTGAGCGGGTATCAGCGGTGAAGCACTCCAACTTTGAGACAGGTAAATACCCGATTAGTATGGTTGCATGTGACGATGGCCGACGGCGAACTGATTTTTCAATATTTCCAATACTGAGATAGACTGGCCAGGCGGACTTGTCTCCGCTGAAGTTGGATAACTGGGTCTTGTCAGAAGCAAGTATAACAGGCGCAATGGTAGCACCTTTCGGTAGGACATTCTATGACAGTATTTAGAAGCCGGTTCTGACTAATCTACTAGGACGTACCTGCAAATCCCACCACCATTCACCGGTCCACATCTCATCCCATATCGGATCGGTACCGGCTGCATCGAGATAGTGACGTTCAGGTGCGTACCTGATGCAATCGCTGAACAAGGGATTGCCAATAAGTTCCTTGATACAGTCGACAGGATTTCTCCGCCATAGCTCCAATGTCTCAGTCCTCAAATTCCCGTCTTCGTCGTATTCATCACCTTCTACCTCCCATAACTCGCATTCCCACGTTGGACCACGTGGTAAGTCATCGATTTTCTGAAGAAGTGATCGTTTGTTCTTGAATGATGGTTTAGTTCTTTGGCGGGTCTGGCAGTGGGCACTCAATCAGATCCACGTATGACTGACATCATAACCAGAGTGGTACGTACAATGTCTAACTTCAGATACTTATCAATTTCAGACTGACTGAGTCCGCATCTCATCAACCAGAACGCAAGCTCCAACTCGCTTTTATTGTCAAACGGAGCCCAAGGTTTGTCCGCGAGCCCGGCATCTGCTCGTGCCTGACGTATCTTCTCAAAGACTGTCGGGGCTTTCCCAAGCGGTGTCCCGGCATCTGTAGGAAAATCTTCAACAGTCCGCCAGGGCTTTCTTGGTAAACCACCAGCTTCTTCGTCTTCTACTTCCTCGACCTTCGCTCGCTTGGATGGCCGTTCCTCCAGAGGTTCATGCAGGTTTGGCTCTAGATTGTCCACGGAAACAACTTCGGGAGGGGAGACATCATCAAAGCCTGCACTATTGGTAAGTGCTTGCAAGTTATCATCGTTATCCATACTATCTGAGCTTGTGGTCAAAGTATTAGTATCCGCGGAGTACGAGTTTGATTGGGTGGCCGCCAAAAAGGCTTGATGGCAAGCTGGTTTCTGCGCAATATGTGACCGCAGGCCTCGTAAAGTTGGGATGGTAGCTTGGCATCCACCACAGCGGTGTACGCGACTCGGAGAATTGAGCATGATAGGTTATGCAACTTGAAGTTGGGTAAAGACACAGTTGGTGGTCCATGCACAAAAATGCACATATTTACTCACGGTCATGTTGGTGTGGCTATGATGTGTGGCCATTATGATGTGTGGCTACTAGTAGCATGTCCGTGGCTATACTGCTGGTGAGTCTTCTCTCTCATCAGCAAAACATACACATGTAAAATACAACTTTAGACAAACTTAAAGATAAAGCGTGTTTCTTTTGAACTTTCCGGCAACTTTTAAGATAAACGCCAATCTTTGGCAACTTAAAAGTAAAAGGAGTTCTCGCGCAACTTTGGCGCGGGTCCGGCAACTTATACGACCGCAGTAAATCTTTTCTGAACTTTGGGAGAGACTAAGGAGAGCAATAGGGCGTAAAATACAGTAGCGGTAGATAGTAACGAGCAGTATTCAAGATGCGTACACAAGTATAAAAAATAAAAAACTGTGATTCAAAACATCAAAAGGCGATTTCGTGCGCGTGATGGTCAGCGTATTTATTCACGTAGTAAGTCTTGAAGGCGTCGAGTGATTCGGATTGATGGAAATCTGGAGGGAGTATAGCGTTGCCGAAGACCGGGATGAGATGCGCGAGCCGTAGGATAGAGTCGAGGTGTATCACGCCATAAAAAGGTCGATTGTCTTGGTCGAAGTCTGGCTCGACCACCCATAAACCTGTGAGCTCATCTGGCTCGTCTGCAACCGGTGAGAACCACTGTATGAGAGCGCAAGGGTATTCCACGCCGCCAGACTTGAATGAGAGGAAAGTTCTGACTCTTGCTGCGTGAAGACCCCTGAAACCCTCTACCGTCGAGTCGTTTTCTGCGAACACGCAGTCGTAGCGAGCTGGGCCCTTGAACCACGATGGCGTGGCTCTAATGCGTTCCCGACGCATTCCACCGATACCGGAGATATCACTAGGCGCGTAGAAGGTGGCTGCTGCTGAATGGTAGACCTTGACGGATTGTACTGGCGGACACGGTGGGGTTGCAGAACCATCGGGGAGCGGTTCAGGATGGGTCTGGTCGTACAGGAAGGATGAGACGAGAAAGGGGAGGTTTGGAACTCCACAATGGAGTCCCAGCTCAGGTAGTGTGCGTGGGTAGGTGCGTTCTGTAGCAGGGGAGATAGATAATCAGACACTGGAACAATAATATCATATTATGATTGCGCACCGGGTTGCCTTGCTAGCGAAACATCCCCCAGTACTCTCGGTCCCTCCACAGCACCGTCTTCGTCACCATTGTCAACTGTGTTTCCGTCGCCCTGCTGGTCCTCAGACTCAGCTCCATCCTCAGAGTCCTGAAGTTCGGCCTCACCCAGTGCAAGTGAGAGGAAACCCTGCAGAGCCTCTGATAGGCAGGTCCCTTGAAGCATACCTCATTCGGTGAAATCTGCGCGCGCTGCAGCAAGCTTGTCGGTGCGTTGATTAGTGGTTAGCATTTGCGCGAGGGGTTTGTATTTATTTGAGCGACGCCAAGGTTCTTTTACGGCTTTGATATGTTTTGATTCGGTGATGGACGAACAGAGCCCGTTCGGAGCACCAAATTGGCGGATATGGCGGGGATAGTGACAGGCCGAGTGCTGCAAGGGGAGGGAAGAGAAGCCGTCTGGTCGGACACCAGTTGTGACGAAAATTTGACGGTAATGGTGGTAGCGCTCCAAACAGTGGGTGATGCGGGCCACCGTATCCTCGGTTTGGATAGAACGACGCACAAGGTAGCAAAACTCCATGAAATATTGGATGGCCCGTGTCATGTCGGGTGGGATGAAGTCGACGACGGCCGGTAAGAAAATCTGCCAGTGAGGTGCATTAGTAGCATGTTTAATCAGATTGAGAAGAAGATACATACTTTCATGAGCCCCTTGGAGTCATCGCCAGTCCATTGCTTGAAATCGCGACCTTGGTGGAACGGACGGAGGCCGGGGAATGTAGGAACTGCAGCAAGGCTGTCAACCATAAGTGAGCAAGTCCGTGAAATCAAAGAGGTAGAACGTACCGCCGGTCAATTTGACCCCAGATCTCATGTCCTTTGGTCTGGCCGTGCTCCAGTAGGATATATGCGAATACCCAGTCGACCAAATGGTCTTTGAAACAACCCTTGATGATCTGGTGCAGCAGATCACCTGCAATTAGTTCATGTATATCAGCTCGAGGGAATTCGTCACTGAAAGGCTAGTAGAAGTGCGACAGTACTAAGTCAGAAAACTTAAACTTTACACAAGGAGTTCAAAAAAAAACATACTGTGACGGCGCTGATGATCCCATGATCGTTCCACAGTTTCTTACGGCTGCATACACCAGCGAGGGCTTTTGCATACTCTCGTGTGCGGATGTTAAACCCTTCACAGAGGTCTTGCAAATTCTGTCGTCGAGTGGGGCAGCTAGTAACCATGGTTAGTAATGTATTATCATGTAAATGAGAAAAACAAACTTACGTTACACACCAGTTCTGCACGATGGCAGTGACCACAATCTGCTCCATATAATCCGCAATGTAAGGTCCGAGTCCGTAAATCACCCGTCGAAAATGTCCGTCGGGACAGCGCATTATTTCAGGCTTGAGCATAGATGCATGAAGCGGCCTCAAAATGAGTGAAAGACTTGCATGGAACAGCTCGCGCCGAAAGTGTCGAAAACGTGCATCGTTCGCATAACGTTTCTCAGCTGCCACACAAATCAGATATGTCAATACACAAAGGATTGAATGAACATTACTTTTGGGGATCGAAAGAAATGCGACCACGAGAATGGCATTCCTGTGTGCCCGTCGAACATTATTCCAGACGTTGCCGAGCGACAGATATACTGGATGGTATTCGTTTTGTCCTGTTGCGACTGAGACGGTGGTCTTGTCGCTCCCCAGGATCAGGGGACAGAACATGGCGCCGTGAGTCTCCGGGTCCTTAGCAATGATATCCTGAATGAAGCCGATCAGCAATGATAGTTTACAGAAGTGTATTTCACTTATACCGCTTGGTCCCATGCCCAATCACCTGACAGCAAGTTCGTATACCGTCGTTTGAGGGAGGGATCGTACTCGCGGTAAGGTGCAATATCGAATTCATCTGAAAAGTCTGGGTTAGCGAGCATATTCCGTACACATACCAGAGGGTCCCGATGAGCAAATTCGTATTCAGCTGTCATCCAAGGCGGTGGATTGAGTGGGAGGTCACCGGTATAGCGCGCTTTGAATGACGTCCATGGGGCATCACCAAATGGTATTGAATCCATTGTTTCGAGCAGATGCTGCACGCTGGCGAAAGGAGGTAAGGCTCCATAAGGGATCAAGGAAGCCGCCCAAAGTTCTAGGAGATGGTTAATGTTGCCTTGAGACATCCGCGCATGCTGGAATACGAAGTCGGCTGTTTCGAACTGAAGGCGGGATGTAAATGGCGTCCAATCGTTGGCAGTAGATTCAGTGCGAGGGGGTGGCTGAGACTTGGGGTCTTCTAGGAATTTCCCGTTTGAATCGCAAGGGCGCCCTATCAAAAGAAATTCAAAGTAAGGACTGATAAACTAACGGAAAAACCTACCGTTCAACACTGGGTGTACAAGATGGTACAATCGACCCTCCTGAAGCATTTGGGGGGCGTTCCCTGGTGTCTTGCCCTGAGGGCCTTCGTCTAGGTCACCGTTCATGTGATGGGCCTCTTTGTCAATTGCGGTTTCATGGGGAAGGAGGGTGTGACCATGGGGACGAGCATGGTGAGTGTTGGTGTGCTTGGTAAGTCCTGAGAGGTTGCGGAAAATGCGGTGACAGCTGAGGCAGGGAAGACGAAGGGGGTTGTATACCCTGTCTTCTCTGCCATGGCGTCGATTCATTGGGAGACTTGCAGGCATTGTACAGAAGACGGTGGAGTAGCGGGGACTGTAGGCCGTATGGTCTTGACAGAGGGCCTCGGGCTGCGGTTGATGGGGTAAGGCGGCGGCATAGCGGGACTACCAGGGCGAGCCGAAACGTAAGCTACCTGGATGTTACACGTGTGCGTACGTACGCACCTGTTAGCCTCCCTGTTTCTTCCGTGTCGTCGCTTGGTTCCCCTGTGCCTGTCAGCCAAACTTTTGTTCACCCCACATTTACCTACCGTAACTGTCTCCTCCAATCTGCAACAATGCCTGTCACCACGCGCACTGCAAACAGCGAAGCTCACCCTGGAAATCCAGTGACTGCAGGGCAGAGAAAGCGTCGCACCAAGGCTGAGATGCAAGTGGCTAGAGAAGCGGAAATGTCAGCGCAAGCTACGAAGTTGAATGAAGAACTTACAAGACAAGCTGTGATTGAACGCCTTGCAGTTCTTGAAGCACAGGCTGCCAATGCAGCCAAGGCAAAGTTGGCCGCCACTGCCATGCCTCCAACGCCGAGCAGTCTCATTGTCAAGGGCGCCGGAAGTTCCCGGGTGAAAGGTACCAACGTGGGGATAGCTGGCAATATGAAGGCGAAAGGTAGTCCAATTAACAAGGCTGGTGTACAGGAGGGCAGCCGTGGGTCAGTCAACAAAGAGCCGAAGTCGGTCAACAAACTCACCCAACGTGATGTTGAAATCGTCCGAGCGGCGTTGGAGACGCCAACTCGGAAGGGCCGCAGTGGTAAGAGGACGGATCTGTTAATGTGAGTACAAATTGTGTTAGTGTGCCTTCAGCTAAGTTGAGGAAACTCCTGGGAAGGCCGTTGACAACGTCGGATGAGTCTGGTAGTAGCCCGGCGAAGCGCAAGTCCTATGGACACCAGAATACAACGTAAGTGATCGTCTAGGTAGGCTGAGAATCAAAATCGACTGACATACCTGAGCAGTGTTGGAAACAAGAAATCGAAGACCACTGCTGGTGCTCAAGCTTCTGGGTTCCGCGACGGGTACGCTGGCGCTAGCCGCAACAATAGTGGCAAAGGGCCAGCCAAAGCTAAGGCTGGCACTGTCCAGGCTAAGGACAAGGCGGCATTGGAGAGCGATCCCATCGAGGAGGGGGACGATGACAATGACGTTGAAATGCTGGAGGAATATTCCGAGGAGGGAGACAGTGAAGGGGAGAAGGAAGAGAGGGGAGCGGTTGAAGTGATCGATGTCGATGCGTTCCCCACCTCATCGGAAGATGGGGAGAGTATTCCGCCGTTCGGGGATGAAGCGGAGGTGAGCCGTGGAATTTCTGAATGGCCTATCGGAGTTGTGCTAACGCCTCATTGTTTGCGTGTTGTCCTCAAGGCAAGTGTCAGCATTCAAACTTTATGCTGACTTCTGATAAGAGCTCACCTATTATAGGAACGGAAGCCCTTCGAGCGCGAGGTTGTATCTGTCGAGATTGGGATGTCAGACCCGGGTCGTAATTACGGTCCTCCGTGGGGTCGCAATCCGGCACCAAAGGAGAAGTGGAACAAATTCGACTTACCTGTATCTTTCAAAGACCACGCTCAGTTCAGCGAGGACTACATCCATCGCGTCATCAAGTGGGTTGGAAACCAGCGTGTGACATTCAACATCAATGCATTGAATGTCTTGATGGGCATGCAGACCGCATGGGATGGCGTGTTCGGTACAAGCTACCCGCTGACCATCGCGCGTCACACGGCTGTTTATGACATAGTAAGTGCTTAATGTGACAATGGAACAATCTGATGGAGTCTGCTTACCTTTTCCAGACGATGCAAAAGACGTACCAATGGCGCAATGCATTGGGCACCCTTGCATACGACTGTGTCGAGGCCTATCTCCAGGACCATAAGGAGGTATTTAAGACCGACGATGAACGCGCCGCTCACATCGATGACCTGCTGAAGATGGGCGGCAAACTGCCGTTTCTGTATGCTCACATCAGAACTAATGAAGAAACTGGCAAGGTGAGTATTTTTCCGAGTCTTAACAGAAGGTGTGTTACTTATGATGTTCTACAGAAAGAGGGAGTCGGGGCTTTCCAAGGACCAATTGTCCTCAAGGTCTTCGCGGCCCATCTGAAAGCTCTTGAGGCTAACAAGCAGCTAGTGTCCAATTCCATCAAGCCTTACGGTGCTTTAGCGCTTGCCGCAACCGCGGTAAGAAAACTTATCTAGAGAATAAAATTGTTAGTACTAATGTATGGATTAGGTCGAGCGTGCGTTCACGGCAAGTGCATGCGGTTATGTTAATCGTTTCCACAGCTGGTTCAGTGACCGGAACTGGGGCACCGTATCTATGAAATATCTGGCAGCTACTCAGTCCTTATCCGATACCACCTGGCGAATCATAATCCGACGTGCAAAGGCGACCATGGATCAATCTGCACCCGATCAATTCAAGATACTGAGGGACTTACCTGAACAGCCGGACAACGACTACGCACTGGACGACATCGTTGACGCAGAATGGCTGGCCAATAATATTGAGGGAGCTCGATCCGAGGACGGGGATGGGGACGGGGATATGAATGATGAGGAGATGAAGGT
>MLYV02000943.1:0-15015 GCA_001913855.2 Hermanssonia centrifuga
GAGGAGATGAAGGTCGAGGAGACCTAGCAAGGTGCGTTATAGTATAATTTGCATCACCGACTCACCAAATCAACTTCTTTCGATTAAGATCGGTGTGCCTTGCGCTTCTTTCGAATCTCGATCAACCATCTTGCAATATTCAAGTCAGTTTCCGTGCAGTTCTTGGACCGTCGTAGATGTTGCTTAGATTTATGTACTTGATTCAATATATTGCGGATTTCAACAAAATTTGGGATTAAATTATGAGGCTACTATAATATAAACCCGGAAAGTCATAAAAAGAAAGGAACCATCTTTTCAAAGAAAGCCAATTCTTTGAAAAGATCGGCTGTTCTTAAACAAAACTTATAAAATCTTTGAAATATATGTAAAACTTAAAGGTACTTTAAAGATAAAAACCTCCTTAAATGTACTTTACGGCTTTTTCGAACTTAAACGCAACTTCCGCTAACTTTCCCTTCTTTTAGCACGTTAGACGCCGTCAAACGTTTTGCTGATGTACTACGTAAATCAGTATGCAGATCATCATATGAATGAACTTATTATGGTTTAAATTTTTAAATTGAATGGCTGCGTGAATTGACTTCTGTCAGCCTGTAAGATACACGGTATCCTGAAAATATGAAGATTCCTGGAGATATGAAGATTCCTGGAGAAGTTAGCGTGTTCTGGCTGGTCCAGATGTTTCTGCCAGGTTGGCCAGCGCCATCAGGCGCGCCAGGCGCCTGCAGGTAGTTCGTTCAAACGCTGATGTCTTGGGTACCTGCCCAACCGTTCCTATAACCGTTTCCTGCTCTTGAAGTTTGTTATCCCTCCGTATATCTCGTGGATTCCAATCCAACAACGTACACGCAGTCATGGGCATGCCAATGGCCTGAGATGCCACAGCGCGCTGCGGTGCACACATTCCATACGGCGTGCACCAAATGCAACATCTGAAGCCTTGATATCTTGGGTTTATTTCACAGCGATTCCAAGAGGGCGACAGGCATAGGTGCAGATGACCATAGGTGTGTCGGAGGAATGTCTAACATTGCCCGTTCAACCGGGCTGGTGCTCGTCATTGCATCGATTCTCTTTCGCTTCGGGTAGGAATCTGGCACAATGACACGGGTAAGAAGCTTCATAGCGAGATAAATTTTATGATATAACCCTTACTTGGCATGATGTAGATGGCTAAGACTACAGCTGCAACAGAGACGAGGATCGCGCTCAAGCTCATTATTATGTGGGTGTATGCCGCACGAAGTATGTCTACAGTGGAAGCAGATAGTTTCAACTAGTACAGTGAGGAGCAAGGGGTTCAAGCTGCACTGTGGAGACGACTAGGTGGATCGGTCTTATGTGCTAACCCTCGTTCCCTACCTGCATTCCGCGAAGTGCAGTATTTCCGTGCGGACTTTTCCAAAATGAAGCTTCATACAAATCAAACGAGGCTAGTAGTGGTGAGTCTGCCAGCGTATGCAAAAAGTGTGCTCCCCACTGACTTACAACGTTTGCACGGCGAGCTCAGCCTCATGGGCGGCCCTGCCAAGCGGTTGCCTTGCCGTTCTCTCAAGGCCGGTCAAACCTGCCAGAACATGAAGATGAAATGGTTCAGTGCGTAGACAGGCTTCATAGCTATGTGCCGTTAGTGTTTGTGCTCATTTTTGGTTGAATTTCGGTCTTATGTGCAGTATGTGGCATGTTCATGCTGGCTTAGCGTGCATCATAATATATCTCACAGCTCATCATGAGGCCTGAGGCTTGGCTTGCATCAAGGTATAATCCCTCTTATTGCCTCGTCTGTGAATACTTGTATCTTACTGATGTCTGTATACTCTTCAGCCCCAGATCAACAGGCCAGCAAGTCTCGAATTTCCAGTGATCTTCTATTCCGAAACTCTCGGAATCTCAGGAACAATGTGTCTCGTGATGTCATGTTCAGGTACTCTTCGTGTTGTATGCACATGCTTCCACCGCTAATATGATATCTGTGCTAGGATTCCTGTCTTGAATATTACCAGCAAGTATCTCTAAATCCGGCGATTACATGCCTCGACGGCGCTGGGACTACGGTCGACTAAAGACCGATATCCTTATCGTATCTCAGAACCTCTCGTAAGGATGCATTCGATCGTGTGTCAGTGTATCTTGTATCGGGAAGGTACCTTCTGCAGCCGCTGCTCTTATCTTTTGATATCAAATGGAAGATCTCATTCTTCACGGCATGGCTTAGGAGATAACATGCTCCCATACAATATGACTGTTCAACCTCGCAGAACCGAGCGAGACCCGTCATCTTCGTCGCTCTCTTGCCACTGTGAGCATGCTAGGCACCTACCACATGGAAATCGGCATCCTGGACATTCGTTTACGCGTCTTCCAGGACCATGCGATGTTAAGGTCAGCTGCTCGCCCTATCAAACAATGTGTGGTATAAGTCGTGGCATCTACAATGGTCGCAAATTGTGGAGACCTTCATGAAGCTTCTCAGCGACGTCTTGCTTTTCCTCGTATGCACTGGTCTCTGGGCCGTACATGCGCAGGTATCCTCTTCCGGGAGGACTGTCGTGCTCGGTGGCCAGACCTACTTTGTTCCACCCTCCCCTGTAGCTCAATTCAAGTTCGGCGCGGGCATAGCAGTCAAAGCGCAACTCGAGGGATTGGCACAGGGCGGTAGTGTGGAGCTAATTCCGTTCTCATTGATCGCGACAGCAAGTAAACACTTCTCGACCGGACAGCTTCAAGAGACCGTCTCGCTCTACCAGTCTTTAGATGACGTATGGAGTCCCTCCTTCCTACAAGGTATGTCTTTTTTGTTCACTTCGTCAAGGATCAACGGAATTAAGGTATGACAGGAATTTACTTGTCATTCAATGGCTCGGGCTCCCCGACAGCGACTCTATCAACTGGGGAAGGCACTAAAATAGTCGTCTTGTCTAACTCGTACGCTTTTGGTGTCCCTCTAACGAAAGCCCTCCCTCCTGGGCCATACTTTGTTGAGCCTCTCACTGGCAATATCTTTGAAGGTTGATCTTTCACGTCTTCGCTAAAAACAACTTCCTTATCTAGAATCTATTTCTTCTAGCCTGGTTATTATACAGTGACGAAAATCAGTCATTCTTGTATGGCACAGTTGCAGACGGGAAAGGCGGTTTTACTCAACTATCCGCTCATATTGACGGAGCAGCTACGGAAAGCGTCGCCGTTCCTTCGCGTCTGTACTTTGAGGCTACGCCTAAGCAACCTCTAGCTGGAGCACGTCTTGCGGTCAAAGATATCTTTGACGTCGCTGGGCTTCGTACAGGCTGTGGGAACCGTGCATTTTACACCTTCAATCCTCCCAAAAATACCACTGCGCCTGCGATACAACGCCTCCTTGACGGAGGTGCTATCTTAGTCGGCAAAGTCAAGGCATCTCAGTTCGCTAATGGTGAGACCGCTACGGACGACTGGGTAGACTATCATGCACCGTACAATCCACGCGGAGAAGGGTATCAAGATGGTAGTTCCTCCTCGACTGGGTCTGGGACTGCAGTAGCAGCATATCCTTGGTTGGATTACGCTGTTGGGAGCGATACGGGTGGATCTATGCGTGGTCCAGCAGGTGCCAACGGAGTATTTGGAAATCGGCCTTCGCACGGGGCTGTAGTACTGGACGACGTCATGCCACTATCGCCTGAATTGGACACTGCTGGGATATTCGCGAGGGACGCAAAAACTTGGCAGAAAGCGGGACTCTGGTGGTACGAGAACTTCACCTCGGTAAGTCCACGACAAATGTGGCACGATCAATAAAATTTATTGGTCACTGGCGTTGGCAGTTTTCAAAGTTTCCGAAAACCATCCTCTTTCCGGTAGATTCCTTTGGAAGCAGTTTTCTCACAAACCCGCCTAAAAACGGTACTGCGAACGCAATGTTCAATACTTTTATCCAGAAGTTGGAAGCCTTCCTCAACACGACTCGAACAGAGATCAACTTAACGAACCTCTGGACCGAAACCAGCCCGTTAATCGCGAACGTCAGCAATCCACCCCCGCCTCTTCGGACCATGCTCAACACGACTTACGCCGACTTGATCTCGCTTGATCAGATCGCTTTGGTTGCGGATCCGTTCATTGACGGATTCAAAGCTGCGCACAGTGGCCAAAATCCGTTCATCGACCCTGCTCCCCTAGTTCGATGGGATTACGGACGCAGTCTGAACGATCCTAATAGAAAGGCTGAGGCACTCAACAACAAGACAGTATTTATGAATTGGTTCCAGGATACTGTCATCGGGGGTACCAGTGATGTGACATGCTCTCCGAGTATCTTCTTATATCCTCAAAGCTCTGGAGGGACCCAATATCGGAATCGATTCAATCCGTACGTCTGTCGAGTAATCCAATTGTAAGGTCCCATCTAATTTGATCCTACAACTTCCCTTGCAGTCCACCAGGTGTACCTTTCGGGTTCTCAACTGGTAGAATTGCTACCCATGCTGAGGTGCCGGATATGGTTGTTCCTGGTATGCTGATCCGTCACTTCAAAGTTGTCAATAGCTGTTCTAATCACTTCTAACAGTCGGAGAACTGCCTTACAATTCTACCATAAGTTTGACCACCGAGTTCTTGCCGGTAACCCTGAGTTTCATAACTCAGAAAAATTGTGTAAGTTTGCTGTCCCCTCATATTTAGCTCTCTCTGCTGACATCCAATAAAGGACTTGATGTTATTCAACCTATTCGCTGCTCTGCAGGACGCCGGGATACTGAAGTCCGTTAAGACCGGGCAGACACTGTTTATGTAGGGCGCGTGGTGGCGGAGCATGTTCTGTGTTATTCGAACACTCGGTCACGTAGTATGTGCAGGAATAAATAACATTCAAAGTTACACATTATTGGTTCGTACAGGTGTCAACGAACACTTTGCTCATACGTAAGGATCCTCCAGACTATTCATACAACAGTTTTCCGTCATAAATTCGGCAGGGCTCTCAGATCTCAGCACTTGCATTCCTTAGACTCGCAGCCGCAGTTCTGGCCCGACCCCGAGCAATCACACTGAAAAAGGGGTCAGCTATTTCACCTACTGGCCTTCTAAGTATACTGAGTGACACTCACGTTATCGCTGTGCTTCTTGTTGGCACAGTTCTGGCAGTTGCATTTGCTCTTTGGGCACGCACACCCTGTACCTTCAGGTCCGCATGCACTGCAAGCGGTGTCAATTTGATTATACCGTGCCACTCCTCGCTGCTCCGCGACTTACCTACAGCCGTTCTGGCAAACGCAGTCTCCAGTAGCCATCGCTGAGGTTGTGATTGTTATGTTGTGTGAGTTAAGAAGGTTGTTGGTTTCAGGGGATAAGCGAAAGCTGCCGGAATAATACTTGGTTTCGGATTATATACAGATTTGTCTGAGGAGACTGTGACGTTGAGGATGATGCTAAGTGGATTTGAATCGCTCATCCAATGACGTACGAGGCACTTACGACCGCCTATTACCAAAGAGGGAAAGTATCGGGAGGTGAACTTGTCCTGCGAAGAGACAGTGTTCATGCCACGCTGATGATATCCGTCATATAAATAGCTACACCCTCTTTCTTCCAAGCTGATAATATGTGGTGTTTACCGTGGATTACTGATATTACTAGTAAATCTATTACTAGTATATAGTTCAATAGTAAGTCCGGAAGTTTACCTCCAAGAGGGAATCGTATAGTGCTCACATTAATGTCCTCTGAATCGCTTGGCACTGGCTTCTTCTTGAGCTCCGAAACAAGGTGGGCAAACCTTGACCTTATCCTCTCCCGCTTCGACTCTCTATCTTGTGGTGCTGGTGGGTGATGACTTTGATGGTGTTTGTCAGGTGAGACGGTCAAGAAATTCACCATCAACGACCATAAATTATTCCCACTCATCATATTCTCCTCAACCAACACCGCCTGGTCTGCAATCCTCGCCAACTCCACGGCCTCGTGGGTATCCCGCCTCGCGACAATACTGGACGGCGGAGGCCTTTCGTCAGTGTCCAACGCCCACGCCCAGCTCCAACTACCGCCCGCAAAGAGACCATCTTTGACGCCCCTGAATGTCTCATCTGAGGGTTTCTCATCTTGGGCGATGTAATTCTGCAACTGCGTCATGTTCCGCACTGCGTCTTTCTTGGCAGTCTCGATGTTCTTCCTACGGTGCTTCTCTATTGTCTTGTATGTCCCGCTGAATTTCTTGTCGAATTTCAATCTCGCGTCTTGGTAGCGGCGCATAGCAAGCTCAGAGACCTGGCCCATAATCTCCGGTGGAAGAGAGAATGCTGAAAGTTCGCTTTCTGGCTCGAGTGGACGAATGACACCATGTGTTGAAATCCGTTCCCGGATCATGGTTCCCTACATGAAATTGGAGTCAGTGCGCTGCTTGAAGCAGACTTGTATATACACTCACAATACCATTCCGATACGCTGAAGGCTCTCCTGCTCTCCGGACGTCCACGCCGTCATTCTGTGACCAGTCGTATCCGTGGAATCGAGGACCACCAACATCTGCAGAATCCTCTTGCGGAGGCGTAGCAGAACCAGAGGAAGTCTGTCCGCCATTTATTTCTGGTTCGGCATTTTCCCGCGCAGTCTCAGATACACTCTGGTTACGGAAGAGACCAGTCCGGGATATGTGGGAACTGATTGCACGTCGGAAGGATTTTCTATGAGCGGTAGGTGCGGCAGGCCCATTCTCTTCGTCCGGCACCTTATTCTTGTTGGCTCTGATAAATAGAGAGGCCCTACGCGGTCGAGGACTCGCTTCTCTGGAAGCTGGGGAGGACTGTGTACGAGGAAGAGACGATGGTCTAGGTAGGCGTTCGTTGCTGCCCTGTGACACGGATGTTCCAGAGAAACCTCCGGGTGTGCTCGGCGGTGATTGTGTAATTGGTAGACTGGTTATCTCGACAGGGTCTGATACGCTGGCAGGTAGCGTTCCAGTGACGAAACGAATAAAGGTCGCGATTGCGCGGAAACAGTATTTCGCTGGGGTCGTGAAAGAGAATAGAATGGGAAGGATATGGGCAGCATCTAAAAGTAGTGTATGAGACTCTGAATTCACAAAGTGAAGGAATGGCATACCGTCATACACCTGCAGGTGAACAGAAGTAGGAGCGAAACGCTTTTCAATACCCTCGAGAGCGGGATACATATCTCGCGCCTCTTGCTTTACAGGGTATTTATCGGGGTTGGCTGCTTTGTGTGCACTGATGAGAATTCGGTCAGTACTCGCTATCTCTAGAACAGAAGACGCCATACAAATACACGATCTCATCGCGCAGGACCTCTGCATCCCCTGCTATTATCAACAGAGGCGGAAGGCCCCCAAGATACGAAACAATAGGACTAATTAGGGGGTGATGTAACATATAGTTCGGCGTGTAAAGGTGAATCTGTTCATGGATGGTCAGCGTTTCCCCAGACGCTGTCGAACAAGACACGGTCTGGTCCCGAATACCAGCTTGTATAGTCGGTAATGAGGCAGTAGAGCCTAGACGTAAAGTTTGTCCAGTTCTTGGCAGTCGTAAGTCATGGCCACCTTCCAAAGGCGTGACGGGACGGCTCCTACTCTCACTCCTATTATGGCCTCGTCCTTTCGAGCCAGTAGGCGCGCTGAGGGAGACGGCGTGGCGTATTCTTGAGCGGAGCGTTTCGCGCACGGTACTTGTGAGATCGTCAGGAGGGGGAGGCCATAACGTGCTCGGTTTGTAGAACGATAGGCCATATGGGGGTATGACATCCTATAAGAAGACGACTGAATCTGATATGGAGTAGCGAAGAGAGGACGTGGTGACTTACGGTAGCTGTATTCGTATGAATACTAGGAAAGGAATGGGTGAGATCACACCAGGGAGAGATTAACACGCCGCCAGCTGGTGGTGGAAGGCCACAATCACGTATGACTTGCAAGAGAGCAATCGTGAGACCGCCTCCTGCAGAGTCTCCTGCCACTACGATATGCTCCGGACGAACAGGGCGGTGCGATGCGCCTTCCGGAGGTCTGATCAAGAACAGATCTATGGACATGACGTAAGCGAAAGTTGCGTATATGCGGTCAGACACTCACATGCGGCTATCAGGTCTTGGAGAGCACAAGGAAATGGATATTGCGGTGCTAGGCGATAGTTTATGGCTACACAAACTTCAATGCATGGTCTACCTGGAACGAGACACGTATGACGCACCGAAGACACGACCATTGATCTTCCGAGCATATCGTTGTATAGCATATCTTTCTTGATCTATGCTGCCGAAATAATATCCACCTGGTCTGTCTTCAATATGCGGAATGCGCATAGAGTCATCAGACACCTACCTCCGTGAGCGAATAGAATGCAACGCATCTCGTCCATTTCAGGTTGATACCGAGGAGGACCATCCTCGCTGGCCCCCGCCTGAGGAGAGTCCGTCGACGAACCATCTTTATGCTGTTCATTCGTGCCGGCCCTTTCCTTCTCGTGAGCTTGGTGTCGTCTTTTGGCTTCCTGCCAATCCTTCCTGGCGACAATCCACTCGGCATCAACTCTTCTCACATATGATCAACATCAGATTCGCGCTGTGAGAATGATAGACTCACCCTCTAAGGCCACGCACCTGCCACCACTTTGTGCCTCCGACAAGGTGCTTCGTCTGTTCCTCTCCACCGAGAGCTCTTACCACTATTTGCGCCGCCTCGTCACAACATGACATGGGTACAAGGAGCCTGACGACTTGTACCCATGGCGGTGCAGGTGTTCTGGTGTTTGAAAACTTCTGTAGCTCTTCTACAGTATGTCTGTGTGTCCGTTAGCTCAAGAACCTGACTGTGAGAACATCGACACACGTACTTGGTTGAGGCTTCCAGGAAAGTCTGCGGATGCGTGAGATCCACACTGCAACTCCAATAGATAATGCGCACTACGCACTTTCACTACGATAAACGCCTCGTCGTACAAGAGCTCATCCTGCCTCAGCTTTGTCATGACCCTCCCTTGGGACGCATTGTCGTGGGCAACTCGCTCGAAATAATGCTTCACCAGCGTTTCCAGCAATAGAGGGCCTAGTCTGACCCCTGCCGAACGGGTTAGAGAGTTGACCATGGCGGGACGGTTTCAAGAGGGAGATGTGTTTTGCTCAGCGCTCCGTTTTTTAGTTTGCCGTACATGCACGAGAATAAAGACGCAGAGGTCGTACTGGTAAGGCACTTAGAAACATGATGCTGTGGAGGCGAGTCCGAACAATCCGAAACCGGCGGCAAGAACTCAAGAGGCTGATCACGCTAATTACCTCTCAAACGTTCGGCGAAATAATCCCTGCTGTCTTCCATCGACACTGATAACGCAATGCAGAGGGCAATCAATAAGGCTTAACATCGAACGTTGAAGTTCAAGGATTCGGTAGCGATATCGCGATACTTGAAAGATATTACACGGTACGTAGCATGAAAAGCGAACCTCTGTGCCTTGTTCGAATCAATCTGAATCCCATTGGTGATAACATCCTCCCTCTGGTTTGGAACCCCACTGAGTATCAATATCCTCCAGTATCCCAGCACCATCAAATTGGTTGGATGCAGCTTCCACCTGTGCCGGCGTGACAAGGGTGTGCCAACCTCTTTTAACCCCTTTATAGCAACTAAGGGGAACCTCGACGACGTCGCCATAGACCTTTGCGACATCGAGGATCTTGATTCGCTTCTGACCGTTTGGGTGAGTCCGCGGCTCTGGTGCCATCCTGGTGAGCTGTAGACATAAAAGCGTGGTAGCACATTTAGTCCGATTCGTGCATAATATGACCGTCTGATAACCTACCGAACTCTGTGGATGGTTTGCTACAAATTCAACGCAGTCGCGCAGATGGGAGTACGGAGCGTGAGTCTGGAACTCTGATAGCCACCTTTTGTACTGCTTCACACAGTTGAAACGCTGAACCCTATCAATGTGGTAATGATCACGTTGCAGGACATCTTGCAAAGTATCCACTACCACATTCCATTTAGAAAAGGAATTAGTCATAAGAATTATTGAAAGCAAATATGCAAGCAAAGAAAGGGGACTTCGATAACGCAGACAATATGGTGGATGCAGCCAAGATAAGAGACACAATATAGAGTCCAGCCTGAGGGGGAGTAGCACCTCGTATCACCCTCGCAAGCGCCTCAGACTGGGAGGCAATCGCATTGCGGTACTGCAAGTCTCGTCTTGAGCAACCCTCCTCGCCTCTGCATTGGCCCTCTGATTCCCCGGAATGCCGGAATGGCCTTTGACATGGTGAAACGAAAGTTTAACCTGTGGTCGCGAGGATTTGAGTTGAGCCATGAGGCTGTTCAGTACAACCTCAGTGCGACTGGTCCGTTTCCTGGAAAAGTCTATGGCGCTTGTATTATCGCAGCCGATAGACACTCTGCAGGCTTTTGCTGTATCTGCTCGGCTAAGGAAGTGCCCCAGTAGGATTAACGCGAGGGTGAGACCGATGATCTCTCCGTCGAGGGAGGTTAACGTATGCACAGACGCCGGGAAATGGACCCTAAGCACCATCTCAGGGTGTCCAGGGCAATACAGGACCGCCGCAGAGCCGAGTCCGCTTTCCATACGTGATGCATCCGAGAAAATTCGAATGTCAGCCCTGCCCATCCCATCGTTCGCAGCACTAGCCATACTACGCTTTGCCAGCGGGAAGGTGCCATGGGATGGCATTGGAGCGACTGATGCGCCGCAATTACGAACTGGAGATGAAAGTTAACACCACGCCACGATGAGGGAGGTTGGTAGATACCTCCATATGACATGTAGTGCCGTGGTAGCATCGCACACAATGATACAGTCCGTGCGCAGCTGGTTGATACCTGTAGTCACTATTGTTAGAAACGCGATAATCTGGCACCGGGAGGGCGGCATACGCTGGGATGGGGCAAACCTGAGAGAGAGCCGTTGGCCCGATAGGTCCTCATGAAATGAAGAAAGTTCATGGTACGAGAATTTCGTGTGCCCTGTCCGTGCATTTCGTCTGCTCATTATATGCGGCTCTCTCCCCATATTAAACTATGAATACAGGAAGTTCGTCTCCCAGGTGAACGCGTACCTCGCGGCATCGCACTGCGGATTGATAATGTGGCGGTTACCTACAAGGAGTGCATATACCGAAAGTGGGTTAGCGTTCGTTATGATTTACATGCGAACGAGCTTACGGCTAATGCCAAGCTCCGTCTTGACACTTTTGGAGACTCAGTTGACCAACCTGTGGTCGAGCCGTCGCGTTCCTGGTGGCAAGTGTGAAGAAAGCCCTAGTAGTACTATATATTGGGTTTAAAGCACCGCTAGAACCTGATATTAGGCAGGTAAAATGAGTACGATCCACCACACAGTACTAGTGGCACACACCGAGAGAAAGTTATCCACACATGATACTTATGACTGGACATCCGTTATGACTTACATCCGAACGTTCACGGGCAACAAAAAGTCGAATGGCTTGTATATGGACGTGAACGTTACGCTAACCTTGTTTAAAGGATCATATAGTGGTTGACGGTCACCGACAAACAAGTCGAGTAACTTTGGAGATGCCCGGAAGTGCCCGGGATTTGCCGGATTCTGCTTACATAAACCATCCCTTCACTGAACCCTACTGAACCTTGTTCCTCCTTGTTCTCGACGCAGTCTCTTATGGCAACAATTTCTTGTAAAACACTAGCGAAATATAAGGCTGGCTGTCAGATTTGTACAACACGACTTTGGCA
This sequence comes from Hermanssonia centrifuga, assembly GCA_001913855.2. Lineage (NCBI taxonomy): Eukaryota > Fungi > Basidiomycota > Agaricomycetes > Polyporales > Meruliaceae > Hermanssonia > Hermanssonia centrifuga. The sequence goes on from MLYV02000943.1 coordinate 11,714, forward strand.
TGGAACAGTATAAGTACAGGGGACCATGGTCATTTGGAGTCGCGTCAACTCGTGGATCCATATCGGCCATCGTCCTCTGTACATATATTCAGCTGTCCGCTCTTATATCACTTAGACTGCAACGAGTACTCTACCCTCTACCCCAGCTTTAACATCTACTACTGCACAACACTCTCAAACCCTCGTGCCGACGATGCTTTCCTACTCACCCCGAGCTATCCTCTCTGTCCTCGCAATGTGTGCTGTATTCGGTGCGCCCCTTTCGTTGTATCGTCATCGTACAATAACTGACCTCATGCATAGTTAATGCTGCACCGTCCAGTCCCATGAGAGAAATGGGACCGATTGCGGACGTTGATCAACTTTCTGCACTAAAAAACAACATTGGTTGTATGAATGGGCAATGCGTGAGTTCACCTCGTACCACGTCCAAGGGCCAGATACTGAGATATGTGCGTTCTGAATCCAGAGGAATAGTACCCTCAATGCCGACGCGACGTCAGGTGCCTTGCCGTCAATAACTGGCTTGTCAGCACCTTTAGTAGCAGTTGTGGCGACTGGGAGTATGCTGATGGCACTTCTATGATTGCTTGTGAGGATGGGTGATACCGAGTGGATGGACTACGGATACTATGGACATGTGTCTTGGATAATGACTACAGGCAACGGTGCTGGACACCTATACACACTCTTTCTCGTCTTCTCTATGGCTTTATGCTACATAATATGGTCTAATTGCAATTCGATTCTCTTGACTATACTCTCCTAGGTAATTTATACGCCGACCCCATGTCTCTTTGTGCACTGTGGAAATAATCCGGACTGAATCGATTTCTACAATCATCAGCTGGATCGGAATTCACGCGGGTGCCCGTGCGCTCAGATACTTGGCACAAACGGTCATGTCTGCGGTCGCTTTGCCAAAATTTCTTATTAATATTGGCGGTCTGGAAAGTATGACTTGATAGCACGCACACCTGCGCGAACGGACTCGCCCAGCTTGTGGACCCGACTCTGGGTGTACCTTGTCGTTCTAGACTCGTCTTCCTGCCTGTCCCACACGTTCCGGCGACCACTACATTGTCTCCTCCTGCTCCTCCCAAGCAATGTCTGCGTACGGTGCTATAACCACGAGGAACCGTCCTTCCGGTCCCCTCGCATCTACTCTCTGGCACTGCAAACCTCGCACTTCTCCCTCCGCAAAATATCTGACTATCCACCACCTCACACTTGCAGACGCACTCACTCATTCAGGCCTCCTGCAGTACCTACACACATGCTTCGCAGAAGAACTCGAACGGGGCATGACATATCCGCAGGAAATCTTACAGGGCGAGACTTACACGCAGTCGATGTTTGAGGGGTATTTCTTTGGTGCGGATGTTTTGCTCGGTGTGGTGGGTGAAGGTGACCTACCGGATGGGAAGAACGATGGGAGTGTAGTTGAGCTTTTACTAGATGTGGCGAGGAACGGACGATCTTGGGAAGAGAGTGTAGCAGGGGTCTATTATGTGAGCTCATACCTGTATATATGGGCACTCGGCTTAACGAACTCTTGTGTAACTAGGTCAAACCAAACTATCCTGGCCGTTCTTCTCATGTACGTTGATATCTCGACAGATGGGCTGGAACAGTGCATTGACGCACCGTTAGATCTGTAACGCAGGGTTCCTCATACCCCCTGCTCAGCGGGCCAAAGGATTCGGTGCCGTGCTCGCCCGATCGTATCTTCACTACGGCCCTCGGTTAGGCTACGAAGCCAGTGTCTTCAATCTTGTCTACGTGAATAATGTAGCTAGTGTGAAGTGAGTGGCCGTACATCCCTGATCTGTTGCAGAAGCTAATGATGCACGTGGGACATTAAAGGCTTTGGGAAGCTCTAGATTTCGAGAAAGCCGGTCGCATTCCCCGCGCTGGCAGACTGAGGAAGCCAGACGGCAGTGGAGAGGAATACGTTGACGCTTGGGTATTTTACAGGAGGTTCGACGACGTCATTTCAGTCAATGAGAAGGCCTCATAGTCGAGCAACGCGGCAGTGCGCGATGGCCGTTTGGATTTCAATATATACTAAAGGATAGAGATACTCTGGCTGTCCATTCCGCAGTACAAATGCATCAGTTGACTGCTGCGAATGGTGAATAATGTGGAAAGCAACACCGGATACTGAGACTGATTTCTGTGTGTAACGATTCGGACTTGTTCAACTTGCTCGCTAGAGCAAGACTATGCTCGCGAAATCTTGGGTGTTTAATCTACGCCCCAAAAAAGGAAATCAGGGCGCAAAGTGCGCAATAAACCAAAACAAATTACGCTGTACAATTATGTCATGAAAGCGCCGCTGCTGGCGACACGGACCTTGCTTGGGCTTCACACATTTAATTCTTTATTTAACGAGCGTAGCATAGGAGCAATTTTAAATTTAGAGGAAGAAAGCAATACTTATGCGTACGCTTGAAATGTCCATGTGGTTAACACATGGCATGTCGGACCAAAGAGGAATTGTCGGGTATAGCCGCGTGAAACGAAATCAGCGACATCATTCGGTTTGCTAAGGACCTTGCTCCAAGCAAGGTAATTTAGACAACGGTCACAAGGCATAAACAGTATTTTATTCTGAGATTCTGAACATGGATAAATTTCATATTTGTTGGAGAGAAAGTTAATAAAGATTCAGAATATGCTGGTAGGTTTACAACAGCGTATTCTTTGGGTTGCCACGGACAGGACCTAATTCGATTAACACCTGTATTCATCCTATTTTAAAATCAGTTGTGAATACATCATAAAATCTATCACAACGAACAAAAGTACACACCGTAGGAGAACTAAACAACGAGGTGCCAGGAATTAAACTCAGACTAGATTTATGGCAAAGCCCCTATACGTTAAAGAAAGTTGATAGAGTAAAACTAATAACATCTATAAAGGCTACAAGACTTCACAAATAATTAAAGACCCTTGAAGCTTGAAACATGCCTCAATACAAAATGCATATAGGAGACGGACGAACTGTTTCGGCATAACGCGAGCAAGTTGCCGCCGAGCCGGAGCGGCCCTTCGAGTTCTTGCTCGCTAGAGCAAGACTATGCGAGCGAAATCTTGGGCGTTTAGTTATTCAAACGCCCGTCCCAACCCAAATAGGAATTTGCTTATTCATAAAAACGCCCGTCACAAATTAGAAATTAGGGCCTAGGCTCGTCCCCTGCCTCACTTCCCAAAACCAGCGCACGTGGCCTGCGACTCGGAATGGCAGGCGAGTCTAATCAGGGCCAGGTCTGCTCGACCTATTCCCCTCGAACAGA
>MLYV02000944.1:0-91930 GCA_001913855.2 Hermanssonia centrifuga
GGGGGGGGGGGGGGAAACAAAACTCACAACCACGAAAATTGATTACCACTGCGCGATAGCCAAGACCCCCTTGTTCGGGCGGTGCACACGCTGGAGCCAATATTGCTCGTACGTATGATTCATGAGAACCTGCAGGGAACAAGCCTTGTTTATACCCAAATTTGCTGATGGTGAGGTATGACCGGGAAACAAATCAACTCACCACCGGTAAGTCCATGAAGCACGACAATCACTGGTGTCTCCTCTCGTAAATGAGGGTGGGATGCAGAAGGCGTGAAGTCTAGTCCGCTGGTGACCGGGTACAGTTCATTTGAAAGCAGAAGCTGACCAGTAATAGCCTTACATACAGTGTACCACCGTCAAGGGTCCGGAGCAGCCTCCTTTGTATAGCACCAAAAATCAGTCTAAGACAAATGGAGAAACCTCGTCGGCTACTCGCCTTTCATATTCTACACCGTCCACATGAGAGAAATCACCGACGACGCAATATGCTGTCTGAAAATGTCCACTGAAAAGGGTCGAACAGGACCCAACATGCGGCGTCAGTGCTTTATGATACGAGGGAGTTACGCAGCACTTTCCAAGTGGGACTACTATACTGACTTTGGCAACCACCAGGCCTGCCTAAAGACGTCGTGCAAACTCGGGCATCGCCTCTCGACCAATTCTTGAAGAGAGATCTCCTCTGCGTGTTCTGGATTGTGCGAAGTCCGCAGCGAGACGGTGGCAGGGGATGGCGAGTAGAACAGTCGTGGAACGTCGCGCCTCCCGAAGAGGGAGCTGAAGAGAGAGCCCATGATCACGACGGCGACGCCAGATCCCCAGATGATTTAAACGACTCGGCGGTTCTTTGGGGAGGCAGCCGACGTTTCTGAGTAAAGTTCGATGGGAAATCCATCGGGGAACGCATATCGACCAGCGTTCGCACATCTTAAGTTGGGCACAACACACACATTTGATTCAATCTTGGGAAACGGTGCCCGATGTTACCGACTCTCGGGGAAAGTCAAAACTGCGTCAAGTCGCCGGAGCTAGTGACGATACATGATTGTACATACTTTGATCATTCTAAACGTGTGTCATGTTATATTATATGTATACTCTGCCCACGAAACACAAAGGTGCTGTTCTCTAGCGCCGCACAGTGCCGCAGAGGTCACTACAGAACAGCGTGCGATGGATCGCAGATGCAGCCAAAGATCACGATCACACACACGCACACACATACTGATCACACAGGCACAGGAGGGGCCGTTAGCGTCGCTCGTGTTGTGCCATCTCAGACATAGAAGCAACACCACAGAGTGCCCGGAGTGCAGATTCTGTGATGGTACCGATATCAGAAACGAGAGAGAAAGAGGTGCGCACGGAGCGACTCACCCATGTACGGCAGCTTTGTACCTAGCTTCGACGCACAGGTGATCATAATCGTGAAAGCTTCTCCCCACTGGGCATCGGGCTCCATCTGTGCAATCTCAACGAACGACTGCCGCTCTTGGCACAGTGCGGTGGCAACCACCGTCCAACATGTCTACGGATAAGACAAGCGTCAATGCACAATCAATGAGAACTTATCAACGAGAATGGCTCACCCCAAGAATCGGGTCCAGTAGAACAAAGTCCTCTTCCTTGAACCCCCTAGTCAGTCCAACGATCTCCATTACCACATCCACCACCTTCTGCCGAGATTCCGCATGATACGTCGCCGGCAGCCGGTGTAACTCCACCATCGCAGCCAATGCGATCATAATGCAGACTTTCAGGCTGACTCCATGTCTAGGATCTGCACACAGCGTCGACTTGAGCATTTGCGGGACGAGGAGGGAGACGTGTTGCGAGACTTCTTCGAGTGTGTCCCAGTATTGGCTGTACCATTCTGGGGGGAGGGCCGTATAGTCAGACGTGCGTAACATTGTCTTGGAAGCGGTCTCCGTACGGATACGTGATAGCCGAAGGGCTTGTTGCAGAAAATAGACACTTCGCGCTCGCATGAGCACTACAGAGTGCTTCGAGAGCCAGGGTTGCACCAACTATGCGATTTGTATTTGAAAGATATCGGAATTAGCGTACTTGAAACACATGCTCAATCATACTCACTGGAAGTACTTTGATCTGACGGTCGTAGTTGTCATCGAAAACGGACGGCGTGTTAAGCACGATCGTTGCTGCTTTGTCCAGGTAAAGGAGCTGGCTCATTGCCGTGATTTGCTCCTTCGCGTCCTCATCTGGCTCTTCCATAGGTAAAATGGTCTCCGTCCCTGGCATGATAAGTCCCAGGTTATGGTCTAGGATAACTTGAAGGCCTTTCACCAGATACTTGTTCGCCTCTTCAATATTTCTGATAAAGAAAGCGTACCAGGCAAGTAAGCAGTACACAAGTAGCTGAGTTGAAGGATCCGAGGGTTCCTCAAGTGCGCGAAGGACATTTTGCAATTCAACATCTTCTTGGACTATCAGTGGGTCGGATTTGTTGTGCATCTTCCACAAGGTACCGCCGATCAATTGTGCCAGATGCACCAGCGCTGGATGCACGTCCCTGCCCGAGTAGTCACCCTCTTTGACAGCCTTCCACTTTGAGTCCCGGAGGTAAAGACCGAGCTGGACGTTGTGCGCCAGAAACGTCGACCGTCTGCGGACGCCATCAACGATCACCAGGTGACTTCAAAAAGCGCCTTGGGGGAGAAAAAAACTCACAGTTCGAATGTGTTTTGCATCGGAATGGCAGAGGTGTCTGAGAAATGCAGGGGTGGGTTTGGGAGAAGCATGCGGGACATGACTACGCTTGGATGTAAGGAGTCCATGTCGAAAAGAGGGTCCACAGGAATATCTGGGATAATCAACGGTGTTGATGCCTCCATGGGCCCTATTCTGAGTATTAATCAACGGAGTAACGAGGAGAATGAACAGCGTTCAGGACCTCACCGACTAAGAAGGACGATGACTCTGCGAAATCGAACAATTCCATTGTCATATCTGAACCAGACGAGACATCTGCGGGTGGAGAGGGGACAGGCGGTGTGCTGTCCCGCTGGGACTCGTAGAGTGCCAAACGTTGCTCCAATTGTTGTGTACGAAAGATAAGAGCTGCGGTCATGCTCTGTCTGATTTCCTCGTCATACTCACACTCGTGTTCTTTACCAGCGATTTTACAGGTATGGCAGAACGGCCGTCTAGCGTCACATTTCTGAGCCGACGTATTGAGTTAGAGGTCGCAAAAATGTGATACCAAGGATGTGCACCTTTTTCTTGCGTCTGCAAGCGAGGCAAGCGGCGCCTTTCTGCAGGAGGGCGCCTTTGGGCCCTTGTGATACGGTAATTGCGGCAGAAAAGACACATTGCAGTGGTTTACGGGCACGAGAGCAAGGCCCACACACAGGAGTGGCTCCATCACACCGCTGCCAGTGGAATGCATGTAAGCACGGTGTGATTGCACTGAACGCAGAAGATGTGGCCTAACCATTTTCCTACCCCTGACGTGAGAGTATACATGAGCCAAGAGAGTTGTTGAGTTATAAAGGGACTGACCTGCAGGCCGTACAAGTCTTGCTCATGATGTTCAAAGGTGTTCAGTGCTGTATTCTCCACGTGCCAAGCGAGACAAGGACGATCGAGGAGATGTGATGTGCTTTTACCTGAGAGGCGAGAGTGTATGCACGCTATATAAGAGAACCTGAAACGCAGTGAGAATCCCGACGAACACGGAGCTAGAATGATCTGTTGTGATGCAGGTGTTACGCGAAAATATTGAGATTTCGGTAGGGACGAGCCAGAGATCTGCAGACGCCAAGAGGACGCCCACGAAAATGGCGGTGGGAGTCAATTATTAATGTGCGAGGCCTCTTATAAAGTAGCCAGTCATCCAAGAACACAAATATCAATGTCAGAACCTTGCAAATGGCTGCAGCGCTCAACCAGCAACGCGCAAGCTTGCGGCAACCCGGCACCAGCGCCTATACGGCGTCTAATGTGCCATGTGGCCTTGTCTCACGTGACCCACGTGCATCGAACGCGATCTCAACGTTTCTTGTTTCTCTTTCTCCGCTGCCCGGGCATGTCAAGCGACCCAGAGACCTTCTCTTCCACCCTCGAGGCGGCGAGTACACCTCCTCCTCGTCGTGCTCGTGGGCCAGTCAGAAGATCGAACAGACTTTCGGGAGCTGCACCAGCAAAGGCAGCAGCATCCAGCCAGGGAGACGAGACGGAGCAGGACTCGGACGCGTCTCCAGATGCAGGACCGTCCGCCAGTGATCAGTCCAGGTCGGATACACCCATGATTCCACAGGATACGCTCGAAGGTATGTTTCACTTCTGCTATCTACTGCATGGAACCGTCTCAAATCTGCACAGAACCATCCTTCGCTCTGGCTGCAAAGGTCCTGCATGCATCGGACAATCCTTCGCCACCACCAAGTCCACCACCGACACCTCCTGTCGACAGTGCGGAAGAAGAGCCCGTGCTGATAGATTTCGCTCCTCCGTTTCTGGAATCAGTCGTAGACCATGTTTCAGAGAGTGATAACATCGCGGGTTCCGTGTCACACGACTTTCCACTTCTGCTCCCTACGCAGCCCGTACTCTCGAGCGCGACCGAAGAGGATCTAATCTCATTTGATTCACTGTCCTCTCATACACCCACACCTATGCCTCTGATGGCCGTGCTTCCACCAACTGCACCTTCTACACCAAGTCGCTCACAAGCCGCGGCTCATACGGTCGATGATCTGTTGACACTTTCTCCGGTGCCGTTGATCCCTACTACTACTTCCCATCGGTTGCCATCTCCGTTTCACGACGGGATCCTCTTCTCACAAACTGCTTCTCGTGATCCTACACCATCTGGGGATGAGGAGGAGCAGGTAGCTGCAGCACTATCAAGCGGGGCCTATGATCTTTTGTCGTCCCCAGAACTTTGCGCGTCCAACGCGTCCAATGAAGAACCATTGGTGATTCTGGACCAGCCTAACAAGGCACATTCCTCCGAGCTACTTCACACACCTGTACGACGCTCTACTCGAGAGAGACGAAGTGTCTCGCCGTTTGTCATTCCATCCTCCATTACGAAAGCATCTCGCATCGCAGATTCTTCTTCACATCTCTCACCCGTGCGTCAAAGCCTGGATCCTTCCCCTGCACAGACCAGGAGGAAGCAGATGAAGCTGAAGCAGAACAGCAGAGGTGAAATCGTCTCGGATTCGGCCGCTGACATGCTCGGGACCTCTTGCCATTCGCCTATCGTCGTTGATTCTAGCCCTCTTGTCACTCCCGTTGTCTTACCTGCCAGCGAAGAGCATCAGACTACGCCACTTCCCCATGAGAAGTCAACTGCACTGGGAAAGGGCAAGGGCAGAGCGGATCAGGAAACTCACCGGCTTGGCTCTTTGTCCCCCACATCCACCAACGCACTCATGCAACTGCTTCCCCCAGCTCGAGCCCCGAGCTCTGACGACAGTATCTCAATCGATGCGAAAGACCCCACGAGTACAGACCTAATGACAGTTCAACCGTCCACATTATCAGCTCCCGACCCGCTTCAGCCCGATGTCGACCCCTCATCTCCATGCCATGACCCTAATGTATATGATCGTCCAAATACTCCCCCTCCACGACCGGTAGATCCTGGTCGAACTCCTGCACGTCGAGTGCCTATCATGGAAGCCATCTCTCAGGGCAGTGTATCCCCGCAAAAGGTTTCTACTTTTCACGCGCAACCTTTAGGTACGCCTGTGTTCAGAGCTCGTGCTCCTGATGATCCGTTGCGTAGTCCCGCAAAGCGGATTCCTGTGTCTGGTGTATTGTCCGCGTTTCCTTCTCCACAGAAACATGTGCCGATTTTCCGTTTCTCTTCGCCGCTGAAATCAAGCCAATCACAGGACTCTGTACCTCAATCAGCGCACAAGGCACAGAGAAGCTCGTCTACAGAGCCTTCATTGTCTCAACCAGGCGCATCAAAGATTGGTTTGTTTACAAGACCAGATCCCGCTGGATCATCTGTTGTGGCGGAAAGTAAGGCTGGCCTTGCATTCGCCTCCACATCCTCCAGGTTCCCTCCTACTATTCCCGAAGGAGACGAGTCCTCTTCCACTGGATTGCCCAAGAGCCCAGCGAAGCCTCTTCCAGCATCTAGTTTACGACAACCTACTGCTCGCGTTGAAAGCAGAATACCCCGGGTCGGATCCAAGCCCTACGCTCGACCGACAGCTGCTGCGACCGCCAGAACAAGATTGCTCATATCAGCTCCAGCAAAGAAGCCTTCATCTAGCATCCCCACTCCGGCTGTTGTAAGTTTGTCTACTGGTAATATCAGCCCTATAATTTTTTTTCTTTACATACTCCCCAGGCCCGACCGCTTCGCATTGTACCCAAGGTTCCAAGCAAACCCAAACCGCCTGTAGAAGTAGAAACTTCTTCAACAGATAACACTCTCGATGTCGCGATTGCAGGTCCCGGTCCCAGGACGATCGTCAATCGCTCGATTGCGTCCCAACCACCTGTCGTAACCGCCGAGAACGTGACCGTGACCTCACTCAAGCGGAAGCGAGAGGCGGAGGGATCAAGAACGTCACCAACTGGTACCCGACCCGTCGTATTAATCCGGAAAGTGGTGTCGGCCCCTTCGAATCCTAAACCTAGCCCCTTGCCTATCAGAATTGCCAGTCCTGTCAAAGCGGGGAGAAATCCCGCGACCGTGCAGGGCAGGGTGCAAATGCGCAAAGCAGTTGGCACGAAGAAATCACGATCGCCTGCGACGACGACGACGCCACCTGCACCTTCAGAGGCGGAACTAGAAGAACCCAAAGACCATCCCGCCCGTACCGGCGAAGGCGCCGTCGTTGTCGCTGATGTTGCCACTGAAAGCAATGAGACTGCGGGATCTGCACTGCCTGACTCGGGTGCTGCTGTCGCCGTCAAGGCCCAGTCAATGCCTTTAGTGCCTTCAGTATCCGAATCGACGTCATCCGCAGAAGAGGCACACGCAGCGGACGCTCCCCAACAATCGGCCGAGCCATTAAACCCTCCTCCTCCTCCTTCGATTGAAGTCGAGCCGGAGTCATCAGCTGCTCCTCTATCATCTGGGCTCCGTCGTACGACTCGCTCCTCACGAAAGTCTGCAGAGGCCGCCACAGACGTCTTTGGGGCGGTCACTTGTACGACTACGACTACTACTGCTGCTGCTACTACCCGACGATCCTCGAAGACGCGTGGTGGGCGGCCCACGCTTCTCGGTCCGCCAGACACCAGCGCATTCTCGTCCATGAGCATTTTAGCGCTGAAATCTCTGACGGCTGCGAATACGGAGCGGAATCAGAAGCAGGTGGCCGAGTTGCAAACGGAGGTGGTCGTCAAGGAGGGGAAGCGGCCTGATAGTCCTACTACGAAGGTGAGGACTGTGTTGGAGAAGCAGAAGGAGGAGAAGAGTCTTGAAAGGGAGAAAAGGGCGGCGAGGAGAGCTCAGAGGCTTTCGCAGGATGCTGCTGGCGACGCATCGGACGACGACGGGGACGGCGGCAATGAGGAGGAGGAGGAGGAGGAGGAGGAGGAGGAAAGCGTGATGAGCTTGGACGATGAAGTTCATAGTAATCTCACAGGACATCGTAGGGGCCCAGGGGACGATGAGGATTATACGACGCCTGAGAGACCAGAGAGGCCATTGAAGCGAGGCCGATTCGAGACTGAAGAACTCGAGAAGGAGGAGAAGAACGTCAAATGGGACCGAGGGCTGTCAACTACCGTTTGGTTGGATGATTCTCCACCTCAACCAAGAATAACCAAAGATGCTGCTGCAAGAAAAGGATGCCTCGCTCCATCTTCCAAGGTATTTGACCCCCCACCCGTCGTTATTTCTGCTGCAGACTCAAATGAGTGTTCTTTTTTTTTTTTGCATCCCCCCTTTTAGTCACTTCGTTTGGATACGATGGGCAACGTCCTCAATATTGAGAGCCCGCTCACCCTGGTGGTTGAGAACATCACGGTGAAGAAGTTCGTTTATGAGGGCGATGCCGAGGAACAGGAAATTCCCCCGGAGGCGCCTAAAATGACTAGGAGCAAGAAAAAGGCGAAGACTTCGTGATTTATGTCCCGCCGTCACTCAAATAATCCTACGCCCCCCCCCCCCTCGGTGATTGTCAGAACCCATACCACTGCTATCTATATGTAAATCTTGCTTCACTTGCATTGTACAAATCAGACCAAACATTCGATCTGCGATGTCACAGCATACTCCTTGTGTGCACTCCCACAAGACTTCAATCAATTTCACATGCATCTTATTAGTACATATTCTTGATATTGTTACAAATTGCAACATTTACTTTGCACCCCTGTAGCTGATCGTAGGAGATGCCTGGTTGACGGGAAGAACGAAGACCTCGGCGATGTTTACATGGGGAGGTCGGGAAGCAGCCCAAACGATCTCTTCTGCAATATCTTCCGCTACCACTGCAAGTTTCGGGAAATATGGGTGAGACGAAACTTGGCACACAGACGAAGACAGCCTGTGACTTACAAGGTTGGATACCTTCGTAAACTTTGTCGGCCGCGCTTTTATCCCCCCTGAATCGTACAACGGAGAATTCGGTTTCGACCATTCCTATCATATCATACGGGCGTGAATGATAGGAGAAGTGTATCCAGATTCTCACATACCTGGTTGGATCTCGGTGACCCGGATATTTGTGTCAACCACCTCTCGCAAGAGGGAGCCGGTGAAAGCTCGCACGGCATGTTTCGTTGCGCAATAGATGCTGCCGCCTACGTACGGCTCACGACCAGCGACTGAACCCAGGTTGATGATATGGCCTGTGTTCCTAGCCCTGAAGTCTGATTATAGACCATGTTTTTAGCTATCAAGGGTTAATTCTTCTACAACGGAGATCTCGCCTTTGACAAGCAATTGTGTCATTGCGATCAATCCCAACACGTTCACCGAGAACATAGACTCGATTTCGTCTTCGGCAAGATTCCCAACGCGGTCGACTCCGAGCACGAAGCCGGCATTGTTCACTGATGTGTATTGGAGTTAGGGGGCTTGGCACTGGTACAGAGATACTCACCGAGGATATCGACTTTCTTTAGATCCTCAGGGACGCGTTCGAAGAAAGAAGCGATCTGTTTTCTATCTGAAACGTCTAACTGCACGGCAGCAAACTTTCCTCCTCCTTGCACGCCAGCCTCTTTGTGTGCTGCAACGCAAGCCTCCGTCACGGCCTTGAGTGCGTCTGTTCGGCGGGCAGCGAGGATCACGTTGGATCCGGCCTGTTGTTACACTATGAACATGGTGCTTGGTCAACGACTCTTCAGCTCACTTTTGCAAACAGGATGGCGGTTGCCTGAACCGTGATCATGAAACCACGCCGTGAGTTTCCCAGAGATATAATAGATCGGTGTATGCACGTACCGCGCCAATACCAGCACTTGCACCGGTAACAAGGACGGTCTTGCCTAACAGACGGGAAGCATTGAAGACAGACATTCTGCGAGATATAGTACGGAGGATCGAACGACCCTGAAACGGTGTGAGAGAGCTTTGTACTGTCGAGCAGGCGCCTCTGCGAAGGAAAGTGGTAAGGAGAGACCGGGTGATCACTATAGCAAAAGCTCTCGTCAATCTATCTGATCACCATCCGGGGCGAGGAGACACGCTTGCGATACCGGTTTGGCCGTCTGCTGACTCCAGGTCGTTGTTTATCGAATTGCTGCAAGGAGAGTGGGTGAGCTTGTGGGAACGCCAGTGTGAGCACGAATTGCGAAACTCTCACAGCGACGCTTATCTCGGCAGCCCGCCGGAACACTCGTGCACGCAGTCATTGCTGGGTGCCCTCATCATGGCAGACAATGATGGAAATTCGAATAAAAAGACGTCGGAGCGCTGGGAGAGGTTGTTGTATTGGCTGGAGACGGAGCATGGCATGCACGTCGGTGAGAGCGGTATTCTCGTCGAGTGCCGTGATTCAAAAGGTGCGTTAAGTCCAAAATTTTTGGTCGATCCTGATTATAGACACTGACTGTGACATTGAATATAGATGGTGGGCGCGGTCTATTTGCAGTACGGACCTGTAACGTGGGCATATTCGCTTTTTTGTGGACAAAACCTAACAGTTGTCTATCTCTTTTGGTAGCCGTCCTCGACGCTTTTCACCATTCCTGCGAAAGCCATGATGAACACTAGGACCCTATCCTCGACCTATCCACCACCTGCAGATGGTCCTTCTTTAAGTGCAATACAACTCATCTCTCTGCATCTCCTGTTACACCGACCGACGGAAGATTGCGAGTCTCTCGACGCTATGTTTGGCCCATACATCTCAACTCTGCCCAGGGACTTTGACAGCCATCCCTTGACCTGGTTAGTACAGAGCCAGATATCTGCTCCATCGCGTGCGGTCTACGGCGTCATGCTTGAATGTATACCACCGAGCGTATCAGCGGCGATAATGCGCCTTTCAAGTAGGTTTTGGGAAGACTGGAGAGCTGTTGTTGCATACATTGTAAGTTTCTCGTTTAATTGCTGCCCAGACTCTTACGTTTTGATAGAATGCGTTTTAACAGGGCAGAAATAGCCGTACGACGCGCAAATCCTCTCGAGCAGACATCTTATCTCGGAAATCATTCCAAGAAGATGATTGCCCCCTCACTCTGGATTACCTTTGGGCCTGGTTAAATGGTAAGTCCACCGTTATATGACCTGAGGGATTATTTTTGAGCATATACTCGGCTCAGTGAACACCCGCTGCATTTATTACAGCGTTGATCCCGTCCCCTCCTCTCCAGAAAACCTGACAATGTGTCCTATACTCGATTTCGCGAACCATGCACCAGCGAACGCACACATAATGCCTGTCGTTCCTTCCGCTATCTTTCCAAGCACGACAGGAGCGCGTAAACTTGCTCATGTGTCACTTGGAGGCGACTTCACCTTCTTATCCTCAAGCGAAATCCCTGTGGGCCCAGGTCAAGAATTATTTTTACGATATGGTGGACATTCTAATCGGACGCTGTTCGCCGAATATGGATTTGTGAACGCATGGAAAGAGGGCGAGTGCTTCCAAGGCCAGTTTGTTGGAGAGGTAGACCTTCAAGATATAGTTGTGCGGTTGTTTGAGCAGAGAGGGAAAGTGGGACAGTGGATGAAAGAGACGTTGGAGGAAGAGCAATATTGGGGGTATGACTACCTGTTATCACATTCGTGTGCTTGTAATCATACTAATATACTTCGTTTTCCCTTGCCATTCTTTAGTGATTGGACATTACATTCCTCACCAACTCCCGCCCACCCTTCGTACCGCTTGATGATAGCACTTCGGTTGTACTACGCTATCCCCACATCAATCGATACGGTACCATCTGCACCTGAGGAAGCTACAGAAGGTTGGAAGAAGGTACTCACTGGCCAAGCAGAAGTCATCTCTGTGGAGAATGAAAAGAGCTGGAGAGAATCTTTACTAGATATCTGCGACGAAATAATCGACAGAGCTCGACAGAATCGGGACGAAAATATAAGGAAACTTCAACAAGGGCTGAGTTTAACGGAGATAGAGCCTCCGTGGTTACGTTGGGCGATAGGGAATCTCAATCTCCTTTGGGGAGAAGAAATGGAAGTGGCCGAAGCCGTTGCTATGAGTGTTCGTTTCGGAGAGGAGTTTTGAGGATCGCTTCGAACGAAGTAGACCTGCACCATTATCCGAGGGGTGGCGACAGAACTAGCGGGCTCTGGGTTCAAGTAAGTATCACTTCCGAGCTCAGGATAGTTTGAACGAGCGTTTATTCCTCAATTCAGGTTGTGTTGTTAAATTGGCGCCTCTGAGTTTGCCAAGTGATATTTGCCTTGTTCATGTTCATTCATGTTTGATACACACCTGCCGAGTTCACTACAAGACACCCTTCGAAGCTTTATTACAAGTCGGAAGGTTGCGGTCCTAGAGACCTTGTTTGCGGATGATAAGATACGGACGTTCCCCTGAGGATGTAGCTTTCCAACTTTGACTATCTTCAAGAAACACCCCTATATCGAACATGTTCTCAATGCTAAATGGCTCGTGGACGTGCGCCGTACAAGATAGAATGCCCCCTGGGACCAAAGATCTCCGGCGGTACATGCAACTCACGGCGTTGCCTGCAATGATCGCTGGACCTGGCGCACCTCCAATGCCACCAAGGGGGCACACAACGCACCGAAACAATTTATCCGTACGAGCAGAGGACTGGCGTAGACTGGAGAGTATGCTAGCGTTGAATAGACACTGGGTCAACAACGAAGTCATTAAATGTAAGTTCTTCGGTGGACGAGTGACGTACCACAAACTTATCGCTCATTTCTGCGATAGTCGCAGACAAATATGTTTCTTCGTTCGATCTCTGTGTTTCCTCCACAGATGAAGTAACCGGGGATCGGATAACTGTCCCGTGTCCCGAATATTTTTCTGTACCCGAACTCATTCTGGGTCGTCCTTCTAATCTCAGCCAGTAAGCCTATGTATATTGATGGTTGAAACCACCAACTAAACGAGCATCCCAGAGTATGCCGATGGGTCATTGATTATCCCCTCACGACACTGCAGCGAGTAATACATCTTTCGTTCCCCCAGACGAAAGCGTGGTCCTTTAGTTCAATCGCTCCTGACGTGGACGAGGACCTTGTGGCCTGCGTTACTTGGGATCGTATCACAGAGGAGAAGACAGTGCAGTCGGCAGTTGCAGTCATGATTCAACCGCCGTGGATAGCATCCCTGAAGGATTTAGAACGCTTTGTGGCCTGCTCAACAGTACGTCTCACTCATCTCGGATTGAGCAACACCAAGAAGCTCATATTTATCATAGCTTCGGCGTGTGGATAGAAATTATGAACCAGACTCCCCTGAGAATACCTACAAGAATAAGGAGCGAATGTGGGCAAAGGTATAAACTGAGTCAATAGGTTGTTACTCAACATCGTTCTGACTGTCTTATTAGGCGTGGGACATATGCGCTCGTCGGAAATGTCAATGGTTTGTAGTCACCACATACTGGGGATGGGTTTGCGGAGCTTTTTCAAAAGGTGAGATCGACCGGAAGATCTTGTCCGCTACTCCACCTTACATGTCTTCTTTAGGCATGACCAAAGGCTTTGTAGTACCGGTCAGGCATTTTCACGATAAAAAGCCTACCGTCTTGGAACTTCTCATGTGGTGGTTTGCTTCGGCCATGGAGATAGAGGGCTCTTGGTCATTACCACCGGTCAGTGATGAAACC
Organism: Hermanssonia centrifuga; assembly: GCA_001913855.2. Lineage (NCBI taxonomy): Eukaryota > Fungi > Basidiomycota > Agaricomycetes > Polyporales > Meruliaceae > Hermanssonia > Hermanssonia centrifuga. The sequence goes on from MLYV02000944.1 coordinate 13,225, forward strand.
TTCCGTTTCTGAATTTTGAGATGTCCTGGTGCGATACCATCGGCCAGAACCACCACGATAAGGAGTTATCGATGTTTCTTCCAGCTGAATTTCATTCCATTGCATGTTGACGGATGTTTGAACATTGATCTCATATACGCCATCTCTTCCGACAGGTCCCTGAACATGTTACCGATGTGAACATCGGAGATGACGACGAGATCCCTGACGAACCATACGGTAGATTCCCTTCCCCTCCAGCGTCCGAATCGAGTTGGTCGGCAGCGAGTAGCGGTGAGAATTACCTGTAATTCCTTCCTCTTTCTCCATCCTTACGCCGCATCCAGCCCGCGTTGAGTCTATCGTAGGAGACGACGACGAGGAGCAAGAGGTTATGAGCCTATTGATACCTACAGCATTCGAGTTTATAGCTCCTGCGCCGATAGAGGATACACGAATGAAGGTGCAAGAAAACGTAGCAAATTGGCAGACGAAGATAACCTTGAACCCTTCAACGGCTACAAGTTATCATATTCATTCGATCCAAATGTCACCCTTTGCGACGCAGTCTGTGTATTCTTCGACCACGGCCTCATCATTTGCTTCTACTGTCAAGGAGTTCGGCGGAAGAGCAAAACCGGGATGTGGCTGGCTGGCCAGCGAACCCATTGCAGAAGAGTAGCATCCGAATTTAGGACTAGTCTGCACAAAATTTGCGGTTAATATATCCGTATATCCGTATAATGATTGTATATACTACAGTAATTTACTGGGATTCGAAGAGTAAAACAGTTGAGTCAGTTGTGCTGCAAATGTATAGACTCACAACACGTCCCAAGACAGAATGAATGATGGATACAAGTAATGCAGTTTTACGCACTTGAACATGGAAACTATGCAGGGAATAAATATGGAATATTCTAGCAATGCTCAGCTCGGGTATATCCACAAAATTTCAGACTAGTGTGCAGCGTGAACAGATAGATACAAAACCCAACAAGACCCGAAAGGGAGGACCCCCGCGATGACTATGAAGGGGCCGCCCGAGAAGGTGCAGACGAGCCAGCACTGGAACGGTATTGGAAAAGGTCATGCAACCTGGACAACTTATCTTGTTGAGGAGGAGGAAGTTCTGATATACTTGACCGCTGAGGAGAGGTCGGAGAGGTCGGCGCAGTTATACGATTAGGCTCCGGCTCTGATTGGAACAGTCAGAATGGTGTTAGTAATGCAAGACAAGTAGACATACGAGGGCTATACGCCGCGGTGCCCAAGATATGCTCACGGGAGTTGGATTCTAGTTCTGGCATTGAGCCTTTATCAATAAAGAGTAAGCTTTCTAGAAAGTCAGATACCCACTAGACAACGTATTTGCCACAGCTACATTCCTCTCCTCGTCTTCTGCAGCTCTACTTGCTAAAGCGCGGGTGATATACTTCCGGAAAGCCGTGCCAGTTGACTCTAGCATTTTGTCCACCTTCGGCTTCTTGTGAGGGTGTGCCTTTAAAAAGTGGTGTAATTCCGTAATGCCCTCCTTATGCATAGCACCGGTGGTCTCGCTAGATATATGACCGATGATTGTAGTGAGTTGATCGTCGAGGTCAGGTTCTTGAGCTGGCAGCGAGGGGCTCTGTCGATGACCATTCGTGGAGGAAACGCTCTCTCGCCTGCCAAAGTCGGATGAATGTCGCGATGAGACGGTGCCTTGCGGCGAGAAAGGCCTGCTAATTGCAGGTGATTCATTACGGGACATGGGCTCCCGATCAATTCCATTTGATCGTACCGGTAGCTCTGTTGACGTCCGCGTACTTGAGTTGAGGATACGATAGACATAGGGATATACAATGGTTGCTGAGGGGTCATCAAATGATCCGGACAATAGATCATAAACGTCGTCGCCGTGGTGTGCTGTATGGTCATTTAGTTCTTCGACGTACTAGATGAATAGAGTGACAAGCTTACCGACAACGTGCTGAATGATCACTTTGATTGTCCTGAGAGGCATGTCTCCACAGGGGACCTTGTTTGTGGCTCTAGCTCGCCATTCGTTTGGGGGAACGGACTGCAGGAAATGCTCTATCGACGGGAATAGCTCTACCGGATCAAGAACCTGCTTCTCCAAATCCTGAGGAATATTCCGAGCCAATTTCCACACGCACTTAAGTACTAATTCAGCCACCTTTGCCTCCTGAGATTCCGGGGATGTCCCATTGCTGGGGAACGGCTTGACGATTTGAAGAAGTAAAGCAAACAGAGCTCTGAACGAGCGTGACACGATCAAGTCAACACAAAGTAGTAGGTATCAAAGTGAGACCTACCGGAAGACTGACATGCGTCTGCATGTGGCAAATATCCGCAGAATTATCATATTGATGAACCTCGAGAGATCCTTCACCCGACTATCAGGACTGTTATCGGTCTGCAGTAACCGAAGGGTTAATTCCTCCAACAAGGATGTGAGAATGTCAACCGTTAATGACTCTGCAAGGAACACGTGGTCACAGAAGGCGTTGAGGGTTTGTATGAGATGTTTCGCAAGTCGGAAATTCTCCTGCTGTGTAATTTCATGTGGCCGCTCAAATACATGCGCCATCTGCAAAGTTATCGTCTCAATGAGACCCTCGGTATGTTCTGCCAGATCTCGGTAGGCCGGAGATGATGGTCCAGCTTCTGGGCCAATTTCCAACACCTTCTGGATCTTCTTCAGGGCATCCACACTCCGAGCAGGATCGTTGCTCAAGATACTAGAGATAGCAATTGTAATATCGTTGGCCGTCTCATTCGGCGGGCTATCCTCCAGGTCGTGATCGTCTGGGAACTCATGACGCATGAGTCCTTCGTCAGCAGCAGATGGGTTAGAGAACACCTCAACGTCTTCCTGATGAGGTTTGAGCGGAGATTTTACGGGATTGATGGCTTTGGCACGCGGAGGTCCTAGACGTGACGGCAGCAGGCTTTTTGGACGCCCGATACCAGTCGGAGACGTTGGCGCAGGTAGATGGGAAGAGACGGGCGGCTTAACCTTCCTTGCTGGAGACGCTGGTCCAGGGACTGAAGACGGGGAAACAGAGCGAGGGGCGGGAGAAGAAGGTCGCGCAAGTCTGGAGGGCAAAACGACCGCCGGACTGGCCGGGCGATTAAGTCCTCCAATTCTGGAAGCAATGCTCGGTGCAGGGGATCCAGATCGTGGTACACCCGCTGCTAACCGAGAAACTTGGGCAATGGATACCGGAGTTTCACCTCTGTCTGGACTGCTAGGCCCTGCAACCCGCCGTAATCTCTCTTCCAATTGAGTCTTATCCTTTGGAGATAGGTGCCCAACCAACTGCCAGATCTTCTCTCCAACTAAGACATAACCCTCGCTATATGCAGTTGTAAATGTCAGAAGAATCATACACATAGGAAGATTACTTACCTCAGAGCTACCAGTGCAGATTTCCTGACGCTTGGATCCTTATCCGAGATTGCAGTGGCAATGACAGGAAATGCTTTGTTCGGCTCTGATGCTCCGAGACCGAAACGCTTCAGCAAACCACCAAGTTCGTCGAGAGTGCCCTGCCGCGTCTTTGACACTTTCGATTTTAAGCCATGTTCGAGGAGAAGATGAAAGACGCGGCTATACGCATATACTTTCGGTAGCGACTGTACAATCTGTTGCACCCTGTTTCGCACAGGCTCGCGAGCATCACCAAGCTGTTCTTGAGTTAATATTGGTACCTTAGTGATAAGAATCACAGCAACATACCTTGTGAATCATAGTCGGAATGAAACATAGGGCCTCGGGGTCAGATAACTGGTAGTCTACAGTCTGGAGAAAGGCAATCACAGCCTCCATCACATCCAAGCATTTTTGCACTAGATTGGACTGAGGCTCATGCGCTTTCATGGACACATACTTCAAGGCGAGATCGGCGTTGGCAAGACCCACTGCCCTCAGATCCTCAAACGGCAACCCTAACTTGTCATCGCCCGCTTCCGCGCTAGAATAAAACTCGTACATCATCGTCAAACCCGACACGTGGTCGTTCACGGCGTTGTGATCGCGGCTGAAGAGAAGGGATAATAACTCCTTCGATGCGTGAGGCTCCATCTGGTGCTGTAGTAACTCTGCAAGATCCTTTCTTGTTGGTCCACTTTCGTTAATCCACCTCTGGGCATCTTTACTCAGGCGGGCCTTCTTCGCGTCAAGATTGGCGCTGACGAATGGCAGGTTCGCAGAGGCAGCGGGTGAGGGTGTAGGTGTGGGTTTTGCAGAAGCTGGCGCACCACCAGGACGTTTGAGACCAGTGCCTATCTTGCCTGGCACACGAGAAGTGGGAGCTTCAACTGGAGTCCCAGCACGTGACTCCGGTCGAGGTATCGAACCCTGAGGCAGTTTACGACGGACGCCAGAAAGTTTGCTAACGGGAGCGGACTTGGATGCTGCGGAAGGAGGAGGGGAAGAGTCGATCGGCGATGCTGGACTAGCCTCTGGAGCCTTTGGAGGCGCGGCTTTGGATGTGGGCTTCGCAGGAGCGGAGACAGCCGCAGGCTTAGATGGAGGAGGGGCCGCAGATGCACGGGCGGCTTGAATTATGGGGACCGCAGTCGACCTCGAGGCAGGTTTCAGTGAATTGGCCTGCTGTAGAACGTAATCATAGCCAGCATATAGCACAAGGGTTGGTAACAAGGCTTGAGCGGCTTTCCGGACATCCCCATTGCGGTCATCCAGACAGGATACCACAGAAGAAGCCCAGCTGTTCAAGTCAAGGCCAGGGGTAGTCTCAGAATCCTTGAAGCGCTCTACCAACCACGCAAGCAAAGAAGACCTTTGTAATGGATTGGCTGTCTCCAATGCTGTCGCTATACCGGATACCATAGGCTCCAGGGTCTCGCATGCATTTGCAATCGCCGTCAAAGTCTGAATGGCGGATGCTCGGACAGGAGCTTTCTGGTCCGCCAGGACCGTACAAGTGGGCAAGACAAAGAAACGACATTGCTTATCAAAAGGCTTGCCCATCCCGGTGGCGATACGGGCGACGATATCCAGAGCAAGTGACTGGACAGCCTTGTTGGTATCGGTAACGCGAGCCTTCAGCACTTGACCAATCTCGCCTATGAAAGGAAAGAGTGTCAGAACCCACTTTATAGTGATATGGATCAGCAAACTTAACTTACCCATGGTAGGCTTCAGTCTTTTGTTCGGGCCTTGATCCAGGATGGCTTGCAACATTTCGAGCGCTTCTTTCTTGGTTTTCCACGCGTCGCTCTTAGCATCAGCGAGGATTGTAGTCCCTTTGAGCAAGCTGTCGATTTCCACCCGAGGAAACAAGTCATCCAACGGATCGCCACCGCCGGCGGCAGCCTTGCCGCCGCTAGTGCTCACTGGGACTAGATTCGCGACATCTACGGACGTGCGTGTAGGCTCTGGGGCCGGTCTTCCGTCTGCTTTATCGAACTCGGCCAAGATGGTCTTCAAGAGCTGCGGGTTGAGATCTTCGACAAGGTCCTTAATACCTGGATGAACCGATGAAGATCAAGTTAAAAGTCATAGGACCATAAACATACTCACTGGGTCCCGCAAATATCTTGACAGTCACAAGGGTCTTGGTAGCACTTGTACGTACGGCAGCATTCGAATTGTTTAACGCCGCCTTGAGAAACTCTATCAGACCGCGAAGGGAGAGGCCGGCGATCCCAAATTCAACCAACGCCTGATCAGTCCATGTTAATGCGTCCGCCAAAACTTTGGGCGCCTTCTGCTTCGACAACGGGTCATATGCTGCAATGGGAATTCAGACAAGCTCGTTGATACGCGATGAGATCAGCTGACCGTGGCCCAATACAAATTGAAGTGAAGTCTTTTCGGAGAATAGCAGAAGCGTTTCCCCGGCTGGCTTTTTCAGCTTCATATCTCCAAGCTTCTCGGTGAGATGTGGGATGCAAAGGGCAACCGACGATCTCCCGAATGACGGACATCGTTCCGCAAGTATGCAGAGTATACCGTACAGTTTCGCAGATACCTAAAGCGGGCCGTGCCAAACATCAGTCTGGCGTCCGGAAAGCGTATGCGATGAAACTCGTTAACGCACCTGGAAATTCTTCTCCCCCCATCCTTTCTTAGCCAAAAATCTCACGACAACTTCACTATCCAGATCTTCGGCGGCACCATCCACCCAACCAGTCATCTCCTCCAATGTTGCCAATCGAGTCTTCCAGTTCGCGTCTGAAAGACCCACCGCAAAATTCTCAGGGATGGCCTCTGCGGCAAGCACATCAGCATCTTCTGGCGTGTGCTTGAACTTGAAGGAATCCAAGGCGCCTGGTCCAGGGGCGGCCGCGCTTTTCGCAGGTTTGGCGACTGCTGCAGCAGGTAACGGTTTTTTCGTTGAAGGAGCTGCTGCTGGCGACGATGCAGTGTCTCCTGCAGCAGACGATGTACCATTCGGTGCTTTCTTGGCCTATATATGACGTGTAAAGTCAGCTTAGACATCTTAACAAATCAGAAATAAGCTTGCGCCATACCGCTAATCTGGCAGGAGGTTTCTTAACGGGCTTATCCTCTACGGGTGAGGGAGCCTCCTCGTTAGGTTCGGATTTCTTTACCGCTGGGCCTTTCTTCTTGGGGGGCTCCTTCACAGGAGGAGGAGCAGGTTTGGGGGCGCCGCCCGCTTTGCACTTGACTGTAGCTTTCTCGTAAGCCTCCTTCACTTTCACTTTCCTTACATCCGCCAAACCATCCATGATAGCATTGAGTGGTCGCTCGCCTACCATCTTCATCAAGGTGCCCAAACAAGCGGCTGCTTCATTGCGTGCACCTTCAAATGAATCTTCAAGCAGCGACGCTAGTGCCTCTGAGACCGGTTTGATTTGTGGAGGTGGTACTGGCGTGGTCGAAGTTGCAAGGCACCGACCAAGGAACTTGAGAGTTCCTTCCTTTACCTGAGGGTTCTTTGAACTCAACGAAGGAAGAATATCTGGAAGAATGTCGGGCAGTGTGGTCTATGGCGAAATATTAGGGAATCAGTAAAGAGGGAAAGGTTACAGATGACGCACCGTGGCGAAGACAGCATCCAATGCTGCCCCGATACCATCTGTCACATTCGCCTTCCTCTCTTTTAACCTCTCTAGCATAGGCGCAACAACAGCCTCTCTAAACCGGCCAAAGGGAGCCATCATTCCTTTAGCCAAAGCTTCCATACAATTCGACGCGACCATCACGCAATTGATGTTCGCATCCTTATGGATGCAAGCCGCAAGGGACTTCGCGACATCGCCCAGCTCTGAAGCCTCTTTAATCCGCGGAGTAGCATTGAGTAAGGTAAGAAGCTCATCCAGTACCTCCTTACGATCCTTCCACTTTGAAGAGCCGAGCGATGCTTGGAAATTTGAGGGCAATTTGGCGACGACGTCAACGGGTTCGGCAAACATTCGTGGGTCCGGTGGTAATTCTGAAAGTTAGGCCAGGTAAGACAACGAGTTTATACAAGATGATACTGACACACCTTCCTCTGGTGGACTTTCTGCCTCCTCGCCTCCCCCATTTGCTTCATTCAATTCTGCCTCCCTCGCTGCAGCCTTCGTCATTCGTACGGGCTTCAAACTTCCTTTCCCTTTCCCATCCTTCTCCATCGCCTCGAAAGCCTCCTTCAACTCCTTCACTTGAACTGGCTTCAAGTCCGCAAGCCATGACTCGATTCCGGGTCCGAGGTATTGATACAAGGAATGGGTCAACTGAGTACCCTCAGCACGGACAGCCTTGTCTGTATGTGCAAAGATTTTCGGTAGAGCCTTGAGCACAGGGGCGGGTGCTGTTGCTGATACACCAAATTGACTAGGAAGGACACGCGACATTTGAGAAAGATCGGTTTATGAAGCGATGAGTGAATAAAACGTACCGAATGACCTCTTTCAATGCTGTCGTACAACCAGCCACCGTCTTTGGTTGTTTAGCAGCGAGACCAGGTAAAATATCGCCCTGGTATCGTTCAATGACTCGCATATATCAACGGATCATTCGCGACGTACCACGACACCGGTCCCCCCGTTTTCCGCTTCTACATATTGCAATACAAGCTCTATGGCCTGATTCTTGGTGCCTGCCCTCGTCGATCCCAAACACTTCTCTACCAGCGCCGGTACTACAACCTCTCGTGTCTTTGCGGCATTCTCACCCGCGAATTTGACCAAATTGACCACACACTCGACGCCCTTCTCCTGAGCGACTGCATTAGCATCTGTCACAATCTTCTTGAGGGTATCGGAATGATTAAGGTATGGCTTAAAAGCCGGATCGGTCTCGGAGGCGGTAGTTTGGAAAGTCTTGATTAGTGATTCATATGCGCTGACTCTCGCTTTCCAGTTCTTGTGGGCCAGTCGATCTGCAATGGAGAGGATGCTGAAGTCTTCTTCCTGCGGGGGGTCTGACATAGCCCTGAGACGGGTAGTTTAATGGAGCAGAAACCAGCCAAAGCCGCTGCCAACGAGCAGACAAGTGAGTGCACTGCGTTAGACAGCGTCAAGAGCCTGTTCAAGTTGGCAAACTCGATCTGTCACATTATGTGACACCACGTGGCAGTTGCACGCGTGGGGCGTGACAGATCACGACTGTGATCATTTCAGCCTCAGGCTGAGCTGGATGTCCTTGCCCTGCAGTTCATGCTCCTTGTCAACGTGTTTCCGCCCATGCCGTATGTGCCAGCATCCCGCCCCGCAGATTCTGAGATAACAGCACGGCATTGTGCGCAACAATCCTCGGGATCGCGTGAACTGCTTTCAAGATCTGCTCCCGCATCTTCCGGCCCTTGAACTGTTGCTGCCGTGAGCCTCCCCGCTGAGCTCGATATGGCGGGAAGATAGGCGTCAGGTAATCTCTCCCGATCTCCGTGGACCTTTCAACAGATCCACCCTTGCCTCGTGCCACAGTCAGGCAGACTCCTTGGGAAACTGACCTCCTCAATGCCGCTGGGTTTGCTGCACCCGTGCAGGGGCTCCGCTCGTGGATCAAGGCGTTCCTGATCTATACTAATAGTGTGCCGCTCAACACTAGAACCTTTATACAGAAAGGCGTTGGTTCAACGTGTTAGACTACGACGCTATATTGTGTACTACTATGGCTGTACGTATGACGAAATGCGAAAACTATGATACAAATGGCAAGAGTCAGTTGCGACGATAACAACAACAACAAAACAGTGCGCGTAATAATGAAACGAGGCAATAGATACGCGAATAAGTCGAATTATAATCTAGGGCAAATTACTAATATCATATCGTTATGAGCGGGAGGGAATGAGACAGCATAGGCGGAGACGACGAACAGGGCTTTAACAATAGACAACGGAGACGACGGAGGACAAAGGTGATGCATATGCAGACGGACTATTACAGTATGGGATAATATTCGCTTGGAGCCCGCAGTATTAGCCTTCACGACCGTTGTATGCGGTCGATCAGGGAAAAGGTCGGCACTCTCGGCTCCGCAGAGAGGTCGACGCATTTTTTTCGGGTGGCTCTCAGCCACGCTGTCTTAACGACGAGGGGCGGCCTCCACCTTGAAAGCGACGCGAGTGTCTTGGGCAGCTCGCAGAAGCAGACGGAAATGCGTGTGACCGAAAATCTTCACGAGCTCCGGTTCGTGGGCAGCAACCCAGTCCGACGGTGGTAGGGCTCGGATGGTCCGGAGGCCGCCCTGCCCTGGGAGGTCCTCCATGACGAGTACAAGCATGCCTGTGAGCAGGCATTGCAATAGGTAGAGTAGATCGGTGATCGGGCGGACAGTATGCCGGAGGAGGTGGAAGATATTGCTGTGGAATACCATTTCCCACTGCACTCGCCTCTCGGGGTCGAAAAAGGTGGATGCGTGGGCTGGAAGCCGCAAGCGCAGGTTCGGTCGAAGTGGAATACCGCCTTCCGAACGATATGGATATGGCATCTCGATGTCAAACAAGATTCTTGAGTCGAGCGGTACGACGTCCCTCCACCCATGAGTGCCTACAAGTTCGTTTCTAATCCGGACTATCCAGTCTCGGGCTCGCCTGTAGGGTGTTCCCAGGGCATCAGCAGTGGTAAGCGGAATGCCTGTGCGCTTCGCCCATTCGTCCATGCTAGATATGTCGTTGCAGAAATACAGCTGTGCTGCGTTGCCAGAGGCCATTGGAGGACGTGGTGGCGCGAGACGATGATATGGCGGCGGAGGCCTGCGAATAAGAGGAGGTGCTACAGAAACAAAAGGAGCAAGTCTGTAAGTATTGCGACGCATGATGGTTTCACTGACAAGTCGAGGGTTGGATGGAGAAAGGCGACATCATACCTGAGTGGATTTAAGAGCTCTCGTGTCTCTTGCGCCCCGGAAATGAGATGTTGCAGGCTTTGGGTCGCACGTTTTTCGTGTGCAGCAAGGATGTGCTGTGAGGAGAGCCCCTGTGTGTCGAAGTTATGAAGGGAGAAAAGTCCCGTACATGTCTCTTCGCTTCTTTTTGAAGTCGGGCGATTGAGCCTGGGACAATATAATTGGTCCTGGCGGTTGGCGACGAGTCCGGCGGTCCATATTGGGTTTGAGCCGGGAGTGGACGCGGCGCAAACACGGAACGTGTTTCGACGCCAAAGTGAACGAATTTTTTGGCATATAAGTCCAAATTTGTCATATAGTTCAACAAGATCTTGGCTTTTAGATCGGAGCTGGGATGCACGACCCTGACCCGCCCCTCGGACATTCATGCGGAGCTTTCCTGACGGCAGGCGTGCTTGTGGCGATAACATTCTCGTTGTTCTCCCTCGCTACTGGCACCCTGCTTATTATGACCGGATATTATGCAGGCATTAACCATTACCGAAAGATATAGACGAAAATCCCATCATTTTTTGCAGCAAGGGCGGGTGCGTACTTTATCCAAACCGGTTGCCACAGTTATAGCTTCTGCGGGAGTTCACACGGGTGACAGTCCCCATCGCCTAACGTTCCTGACTTGGGCTGATTTGGATAGTCTCTGTCAGGAGAGGAGAAAAAAACCTAGGATCTCGCGTAATCTTCTCTCTTCTTCCGTCGCCCGTCGCCGACCTCAGGGACAGTCGTCGCCTTAGCGACTCACCCCCGGTCACATACAACATCACCCAAATAGGTTGACGGCGTGCCAGAATAGACGTGATCGCCGCACCAGCGGTCTCGGCGGCTTGGCAGGATCGCGACTGCAGCGGTACAAGTGGGCTCCCATTTATACAAATCACGTATGTTTGACAATCCAGCATCTCGCCGCGCGCATATTATTTCTAACCATCAATGTTACTCTCCTAGCACTCTATATTATGGATTAATAGCGTCATGCGCCCGAGTCGTACGTATCTCGACAGCAAGGACCCGTGTGTGGCAAATTTTACACGACCGCGCTTGGATAAGAGGCAGAGGGCGGCCTTGTTTGACTGGCAATAATGTTAACTACTTACTCTTTGGCCTGCAGAGATCCTTATGTCAATCCCAAGCTCAGCAAATGCCATGTGCCAGACTAGATTCGGAGATGAAGAAACCCTAGGAATGATCTCAAGTACGTCTCCGCACATCAAGCTGTCAGCGATAAAGCTAAACCAACACGTTAGATTTGAACGACTTAGTCCGTGCAGTCAGCCACCCGATTACGCCACGGCTTCGCATGAATATCTGCTGCGGTGGAGAACACAAAGCAATGCTCGAAGCTTTATTGCAATATCGCATGTCGCTAGTCCTTTAAGATTCTGCCTCCGTACTCACGATGCACAATATAACAGCAGCAGGCGTTGAAATATCACCGTTGGCGACTGTACGACACTCTAGTGGGATCGCAACGTCACGACTGAGGTATGCATACTGAAACCGAGCACACAGACGTTCTAGTCGCATGAACAGCCCTGGACGTATTGCGTCCCACTTGTGCCCCGACGCCTTATCTGAAAGTGCTTTTGATATGTCACATCCAATTACATACCCGATAAAGGTCAGGATGTAATGTGTCCTGCAGATTTCGCCATACCTCGGGCTTTGAAGGTGAGCGTCGTCCTCTTGTTTTGATACACACACTAACAGAAGTATATCAGGAAACATATAATTTTCAGGAAAATGTCTTTTTCTATCTTACAGTGGTATTAGTAAGATGTAGTGCTTAGTGTGCAAGATATATTTATAAATATTCACCCACACCCGCATGCATCTGGACCCTGTATTCCACCCGAAAACCGCGGATGACTTTCAGTTGCAGAATCGGTGCCGTGGATGTGAAGAGTCGAGTTCTAGTCCAGTCTTTAACTTGGTGACGACATCGCGGATCCTCGTAACACATACTCATAACGTATTCTTCCGGTTGCTCTCTATACATGTATTTATTTCCCTTGTAGTTGCCACGGCGAAGATTCGCCAGAGTCTCGGCCAGGCTCTTGAACCTATCGCAATGTTGGCATAGAAGTTTGTCATACGAACGAGTCGCTTCCGCGTCCGTAATAAACGGATACCAGGATGACATAGAACGCTTCCCCTCTGACCGCAAGTACTGAAGGAGCAACTCTCATCCCAGAGTCCTTGATTTGATTGGGGTGTACTTATGGCGTCTACGAAATTCGCCGCGTCCTCATAGTGCCTTTGTAACCTTTGACTATAGTCGCCAAGTGACGTGGGTAAATATTGCGAAGCGTTCAGTAGTGCTGCGATCTGAGATCTGAGATGGGCCTGGTGTCTAGACGCTTTGCTGTGACCGATCAAGTCACAATGCAATTGATCGAGTCACGGCTTCTTCGTAAAGGCTCTTCAAGCTCAACGTCGTACTGCCACAGTCGTTGGAATCTTTGGTCAGTCACAAGGTTCCCTACTACCGCAAGATTGTCCAATTGATTACGACATAATGTCTGGAACGGACTCGGCTCCCTCTCTGGACTTTGATATCTGTGCGGCCTATCGTCGCATCCTCGAGGATAAGGAGGTGGGTGAACAGACCAATGATCAACGCGAGTAACATTACTAAAAATCGTGATCTCAGATATCGCCTCCTTTGGCAGCGATACTCTCTTTAACAGAGCTAATGATAAACTCTAAAGGTGTGTGCGCACCCCAGATCACTTGCTGGGTGCACAATGAGGTCATGATCTTCATTCAGCGGGAACAATGTTTGAGCTTGTCCAGGCACTTAATGACGGTGCAAAGAATTTAAAGAAAAGAACGCCGAATCCCATCAGCCTCAATGCAGGGTGCGAACTATTCATAGCGTTTGTAACGCTGTTTCCCCACGAATCCGACGTTAGTGAATACTCTGTACAGGGGCTCCCTTTTTACAATCTGACCAAGTGCAATGTAGAGCTTTGGCGGGCTCAAAACAGAATTGGTCAAACAAGGCCAGCGATACGCCGCGGAGGCACTCTCGTATCGAGACAAAATTGCCGAACTCGCTCTGGGGTTCATAAAAGATGATTCTGTGGTAATGTTCTCGTCTCTGACATCACACGGAACATGTCTGAGCCATCTATCTGCAGATTCTTACCCATTCATACTCTCGTGTGGTCATGAAAGCCCTTCTACATGCCCACAAGACGAAACGGATCTCTGTCTACGTGACGGAAGCCCGTCCTCGAGGATTAGGGTGAATACCATTTACTAATCTTCGTATGTTTTGTCTCAACCCCCTGAGCAGATTGAAAACCCATGCAGCGCTGACGGCAGCTGGAATTCCGTGTACAGTTGTTCTTGACTCCGCTGTAGCCTATGTGATGGATCAGGTAGACTTCGTCCTTGTTGGATCAGAAGCAGTGGTTGAAAGTGGCGGCCTCATTAATGCCGTCGGTAGTAATCAAATGGCAATCGTTGCAAAGGCAGCGAACAAGCCATTTTTTGCATTGGCGGAAAGGTGAGCGACTAGTTTTTGTACCTGGTTAGGCCCCCATCTGATATGTTTTCGGTAGCTATAAATTCCATCGTCTATTCCCTCTATCGCAGTACGACTTGCCCACTCATAATCCGAACATTCTATCTTTTCCTTCTCTCCCTGCTCAAAGCGATGCTGCGCACGGCACACAACCCGGAGCTTCTCCCGGTGTGTCATCCCTGGCCATCGACGGAAATCCGCCCTCCAACAAAGAGTCGCCTTCCTTCGCACATAGAACGATGACGCCTGAACAGATTGCTCGGAATCCTGACGTAGACTACACAAGGTACGTCTTGTACCATAGTAGCGCGTGTGGGAACAGTCTTAGAACTCTGGATATGCGCAGACCAGACCTAATCTCGCTAGTTTTTTCGGACGTCGGCATCCTCACACCAGAGGTAAGTCGGAGTCACCCGATAGCAGCCGCCTTATGCTGAAGAATTTTCGGATAAACAGGGCGTGAGTCAGTACTTAGTGGGGATGTTTGCTGGTTGACCGGTATGTGACGCCCGATACGCTATGTGGCTGGAGATCCCTGAGTGCGATAGAGTTCACGATAACCTTCTCGAATCTAATCAGAGAATATACCGAATACAGATTGTCTCCGACCACGTGTATAGCTACTACCCTCATCCTGACGACTTTCCTCAGCCTCCACCGGCCTGATCTGCCTGAATACTTGCTCCCGAAAAACCGAAGGCTGCCTCCAATTTGCCTATGCTACCATTCTCTTATCCTCGAACACGTGTCTGAATCTCGTAGTGCAAACTGTTGCTAGACAATCTGCCGTGGCGGATCGATAACATCGTGATCTTGTCTCGCGTCTTCCACCCTACCTTCTGCTTGATCCTATTTCTCCCTCCGGTTGCAGCCAAAAGAAACCAATCGAGCGGTGCATTATTCGCCAGTCGAACTCACATTCCCCCTCGTCGTCTGAATGGTGGAGCTTTTGGTTGGCGTGGGGGCACTGGGAAACGGCTCCGCATAACGACGATCCCGCAAATCTTAACGCGCTTCAAACACAGTATTTTCATTGAGAATACATACATACCGATGAGCATGATGCTATGATGAAAACAGTTCAGCCTGTGAGTGCATGCCGTTCCCATTTATTCCGACCCAGCTATCGGCTTCTTGTGGATGGCTTTGCGATGGCTTATCATTGCTTGAACATTACTCGCCGCGTCACGTTGCAGAATTAACGTTTTAGCTTTAGCATGTCGACACGCACGCAATGCGGACGAGCTGGTCCAGCAGAAGGGGGTACAGCTTCCGATCAACGTTTTGGTAATGGCGTTCGTCCGAAACACAGTGGCCGGTCATCCTCGTGCAGTGACCTGCATTCCTGCTTGACCCATCTAGATATGCTGGAATGAGACATTAGTGACAAAACGGACCGATTTGCTGATGTCGTTATCGAGCTTCGAGAAATGCTCCGAGATGGATGTCCGCTCTCTTTGATTTTATTGGTTCGGCTGCATTTTACAAGTTTTTCAGTTCGCCTATAAAATGTGGATTGCTAGCCTGACTGTGAGCCCAACTTCACTCCCGACTCCTGTCAAATCCCCTACTCACCATGTGTCACTGGCGACGGTACAGCACATTTGTCGTTCCACTCGAACCTCTCACCCATCCAACCCCCGCAGTGTCCGCAATAACTATAAGCGTTGCAGTCACTACCTCGACTTGGTTCGTGGCGTCCTGTCTTCTTCTCCCTTGTCCGCGTATACTAACGTACCGTCATCATTAGCCCGACGAAATGGTTCGCTATCATTGTGCATCTCCCCTCTGAACACCCTACCTACGCAAACTCAGATACAATGTGACGATCGGTACTGTAAGTTCAGTACATGCCATCCCAGGAACTGCGTACCGCCACGCTGCACCGAATCCTGCTGGCAATAGTAAGTTTATCTTCTCGTCGCGGTTAACGAAATTTGACACACTGCTTCTCTCAGTCGGCAATTCCCCGAACAATTTAGTTGGTGCCTGCCTCATCTCGCTCTGCGCTTCGTCTAATCTCCTTCCAGATCCCGTTATAGACGATTACTGTCCTGCGTGTATCGCGCTTGGCCGTGGTCAGCCGACATCGAACGCTTCAAAGTATGCCTGAGACGGACCTCTCCTTACCAGAACCATGTATCAGTATGCGAACCCTTCGTCCTGCTTTTTATCCGCGCCTATTATGTATTAGAATGCCTTGACGTCGTTGCAACATCTATTCTAAGGAGAACCTCGTTCTTTGCGTCATTAGCTATCGAGCCATCGTTTCGGTGTAGAGTGTAGAGTGTACTGCGATAATGTATTCTAGACCCGTTCGAGAACACGTCATGGCGAAACTGCACGAAGACAAGCCAGTGAGCGCCAGACCTTCTGATATTGAAACTCGCGTGGTCCGAGGTATTGGACGACGTACATAGTGATAACAGTGTTTCTTGCATTTCGGGAGACGACAATCGTGCCAACGGCATTTTTTTATTGCTTGTGAGAATGGCCCTAAAGTCCAAGACAAGTGCACTAAATCGGGAATTGGACGAAAGTGGTTAGAAAGTCCCAAGTTGACTTCATGGATTCCCACTGATCATGCCAGTTAACGTGCTCAACGCGAGGTGTAAGGGAAACCAAGCGCCGACAATGAAGAATAGCCGGATTGTGAGTGTTTTCGGCAATACTAGTACGCCATACATAAAGCCGTGGGTGACTGCTTCTCAGACAATAACCATGGCAAGATAACAACAACCTCCACGGGCCTGTATAGTATACACAGAGCAAGCACTGCATTGAACACGTGGTGAGTAGAGGTCCGAGACAGTGGAGCGGAGGGACAGCAGGTGATGCGAACCTTAAGGAATACCAGGTAAAGATATGCAGCGAGGCGGATTTCTCATGGGCAGATACGTAGATACGCAAACCAGCGGTAGTCTCGGGACGGAAAAAATCTACATCGGGGTTCCATGGTCAGAATGCGAATTATGAAAAGCTGACGACTATAACACGGGTAAGCCTACCGGAGATTAGCAACTCCACACTCCGAGGAATTGATTGCTGATGATTCCTCTGCTAGTGACTACGCAATAGCCAGTATAGTGTACATGCATTTCGTTGGATGCCAAGCTATTATACAAAATAGCATTTCCAGATCGGTTTCACTCGTGAAGAGCGGTGGTATGCGCCGGCGATGCGAAACAATTATGGGCCGAAGGAGTACGCTCTGGTCGCCCGGTCACGAATCGTAATGAGCAGGATGTTGCGATTCGGATGTCTTGGAGAATGAAAAGAGATCAGATGACAGCGACGATAACAAGAGGCGTTACGGAACTGCTTACCGCAAGGAAAAGTGCTACCGGAAAACGCTGAACGGATGGAGCTTCTTTCGTCATCAGATGATAGTCGTGTGGAAGTAGAAGGCCAAATACAGTATAGCCATCAGCATATGGATTTATTAAAGTGAAGTGCCCTGAGTCTCGGAGGAATGGGGGTAGAATGGCAGTGAAGAGAGCACGCTAGAATGACATGTCGACCTCAATACCCGTGATACGTATGTTTGTATTCCATTTTATACGAGAAAAGGTACAGAGGTTGTCCTGAGGAATAGGCGTTTCAGCAGCAGCCTAAAGGCACGCGATTTTCACGGCTGAAGTGGCACGGCTGTGAGCGCGGCTTCCTGTACAAGCAGACGATAATCAGTTGGGACAAGTGCCGACTTTCGAAGGGAATGACTAGCGTTGTTGGAGACCGCTGGTTGGGTGTTCGCCCGTGCGTGCGAGGACGTTCTACCGGGGAGCTGTTTCCTTTTGGTTGATAGGCCCGAATAATGGATAGTGTTTAGTGCGAGACATTGAGGACTCGAGCGGAATGAAAAAGACTGGAGTTGACCAGGGATCTGTCCAACCTAGCACATCGTTTTAGGAATGTATGAAGGAAACGCTTGCCGAAAGGAAGCATGGACGAGGTTACGTTACAACTTTCCAATTCAGTTCGGGAGATTCTTCCGCCTCAAACTCACGTGAAATGTTTCAGCGGCGATCCTCCGAATTCGTTCAACGAGTCTGCGCTTTCCTCCATCCTCCATCCGCCAAAACTTGCATACTTTCAACAGGGAAACAGCTATTTCATGCGCACAGGGTGATTGCTCTTATCGTCTGGAATCTGAGTTGCATGTCCGCCGGATTCTCACGTTCTTTCCAGTCTTGGATCGGGTTATTCGTCCACTCCAGTCGATGTCTACACCGACCGACCTCCAATCAACGTGAGCGTCTTCGCATCCTACCGCATGCTCATCATCCGAAATTGCGTCCGAGTAGAATCAACGTGTCAAGCTCACCAGTACAACCCCCTTCACCCCAACCTACGTTAAGGATAATGTGACGCGATCGTCCGATCCCGGACAGCTCTACGCTAGCCGCGTCCAAGGCCGGCAGATTCTCCTCGATAACCCAGCACGAGAAAGCAGAGCAAAGAGAGAGAGGGACGCAAAAAGGGCCATACGATCTGCCACAAAAGCAAAGTCCGACGCCGGCGTGATAGGACAGAACCAGGCCAAAGAGCGCGGTTTGTGGAAACTCTCTCAATCCGAGACAAAGTAGGCTGCTCTTCGTCATCCATGTGCATGTCTTACCCATAATTTCTTTCGATCCCCTGGCGCTCTAGATTCAACGCGTTCCTAGCTGTGCACAATCTATGGATGGGATACATGTCAGAACTTCTAGCTCTCTCTCCGAGGGGGTCCTCTGGCTCGGGACAACATTCCGATTCGCAGTCGGTGCCCAATGCCGCCGGAATGCATGCAAAGCTAATCAAAGCTGACTTTCATGGAGCGATAATCACTGGTGCGTGTTGCTGGCCATTTCCAACCGTGAAATATATCTTTTCGTGGTTTCCTTACATGAAAAACGTATGTAGTGCGGCAGAGCAAGAACCCGTCTCTGGTGGGAATCTCCGGAATCATCATACACGAGACAGAGAATGTCTTCAAGATCGTTACCATGAGAGATCAGCTCAAACGTTTGTGGTTTATAATGATCTTCCCCTTGCCCACCTGAATTGTCTTGCATACTAGTGATCCCGAAGCGGAATTCTATATTCGCATTTGCCGTCCCACTCTATGCACCAACACCGTCGACCCAGACCTCCATACCGTCATACATTGATACCTCGCCTATTACTACCGCAGAGGGCTCGACTATGACGTCCGACAAGCCCAAAACCACGACGGTCCTAGACCTCCCTCATATTGAGTTTGAGCTCTATGGGAACCAGTTCTGTTTCCGTTCTGCAGATCGAGCAAGTCGCAAGTTCAAGCACAAGGAGACTATTGAATTATGACGATGCTGGCCATCATCGTGCACCCACAGTCTGGAAGCACCCTACATGCGTTCAAAAGATATGCCTGCTTATTGATGATAGAATGACTTCACTACTGGACCCCTATGAGTACCCCAGATCACGCCAAGGTCAGCCTACGAACTGGGTACACGCGGTATGCATTGACTTCGAGCCAATAGCGTTCTTTGTACGTAGTAGTTTATATGATTACAGATTAAAGCAATGACGAAAGCATACAGGATGAGCAACAAGGCAAACGACGACAAGACATGAATGCGACGGATATAGTACGGCAAGTCTGACATAGCACTAGCTCAGGTCTAGCCTCTCCGATGGTGTAGGTCGTGTGGGAAGCTCTCCGTTCACTGGTTTCCAACCATGCGAGGAAGCTTTTGCTGGACTATGGCTTTGCCGTGGTGGGGACGCTTGTCGTTGGTCTTCTGTATTACCTGATGTCATTGTATCCGAGATTACTGTCCTTTGCTTCTCCAGCGCGACATGGGAAAGTGGATGATACAGCTTTTGGCGAGTTGCAGTATTATCTGGGGGAGGTATCTGGGGCACGATTTGTTCGGTGCCTGTCACAGTAACAATTCGAACACTCACTGCAGACACCGAAGCCAGATATTCCATACCTCCTTGGATGTCGTGTGCACCATAAAACTCGATCAGGGTAGTCAAGGCCTCTGCATAAAGGCGTCAGCGCCGGTCATGCACATAACGATGGTACTCCTGCACCTGCAACCGCAGCTAGCTCTACTTCATTGAATTTGAAGAAGTTGACGGCAAAGCGCGCAGATTCCGGATATGCTGGTTTATGAGACGGCGGGGTCGGAAGAGAAGCAGAAGGCGCAGGTGACGCAATGCGTGCTGCCAAGGATAAGGAACTCGGGCCTTCTGCGAACTGTTGTGCTAAAACATAGCAAGCCGCCGCGATGATTCGCGCGGTGTAGAGTACACATAACGGTGTCCGGTATCTGGATCGCTATGTTATCACCGTCCGCACCAAGGGAAAAGGTGCACTAACGAGTCGCTAGCAATGGTCCAAGCGTATTCTTCGACCTCGGATCTCTCTTCTCGTGCTTCAAATAAGTCGACCAATTCAGAATGGGGGTTGGCCACCACAAAGTCAAAGCACAAGGCCTCCAATAGAACTTCCTCAGTCAACAGTATAGCCGTCTGGCTTTCTTCCACTTCCTACACAACGCTTGATACGGCAGTTAGGGCATAAGCTGAATGTTCACTGCACCTTGCTGTTCTCCGCGATGTCCTCAAGTTTGATCTTTGATATCTTTGAGCAGTAGACTTTAGAAATATCCCGTAGTTTGCGACCACACTCCTCGGTTTTCGTGGCCAGAAATATACAAGCAGCTGCTACGTCCTAAATTCGCATATTTGGAAGACTAGCGGTCGAGAGTAAGGAAGGATATCGCCTACCTGGCGATGGTAATCCTCCATAGAAAATCGCATGTAGAACCGGTGAAACCATGTAGCAGCCGTATACATGGCAGAGGAAGGCCTATATTGAGAATTTTGATATGTAGATCCAAAAATACACTGAGCTGAACAGCTTACAGGCCCAAAGAGACACCCAAGCGGAAGAGAAACTCGATTCCCCTTGCACGGTCATAAAGTTCTTTCTCCAAAGAAATTGACGATGCTGTCCGACTTGGCGTGGACTGCGTAAGGACAGAGACAGGAAATATCCATTGGGCGGCGGTAATGTTAGCTGCACCCATGACAAGGAGGCCCGAAGTTGCGCGCCAATAGTTTGAAGGCAAAAATCTCGGGGAGAGAAGACGACGATCTGCCTGACAAGGTCAAACGTAAGGGTGTGAACGAGGTAGAAAGGAGGAAAGAGTGAACCGTGGTTGGGGAAAGAGAACAAGTCGCGACGACCTTCAGCGGCGAACGACGCTCCGGCGCCCTTCCCCTTTGACATGAAGCGCGCATCATACTCGCCGCTCAGTATGTTGGGGGAACATTGCTGCTCATCATCTTCTGTCCAAACCTCCGTCTCCAAACTCTCCTACTCTTCCCTAGCAGCAATCTCCGACTAGCGTCCGCACGGACAAGCAGCAAACGCAAAATGCAGGACTTCGCCGCCAAGCTAGCGGAAAACCCCGTCTCTTCTAACCTGGTTTACGACACTGCCCTGTTCTTATGGAAAATAGTCATTTACGTTTTCTTCCGCGAGATCAGGCCTCGGGGTGCCTTTAATATTCCCCGCAAGGGGCCCGTCATCTTCGTAGCAGCACCTCATCATAACCAAGCACGTATATACTCCTCGAGAGGTGTAATCTCAGCTCACATTGCATCGTGGAATGCAGTTCCTTGATCTACTCCTGGCTTTGCAAGTCTACAGGGAAACTGGCAGGAGAGTGCAGTTCCTGGTCGCCGCTAAAAGCATGAAACTCAGGTTTGTCGGTGCTTTCGCGAGGTTGATACGCAGCAGTAGGTGTCTCCTCCGATATTTGATTCAGCTCGTAGTGAGCTGGCATTAAATTTAGTTCCAATCGTACGTGCCGCTGATGATGCCAAACCCGGGAGTGGGCAAATAACCATATCAGGAGAAGATCCATGTCTGGTTCTCGGGCACGACACCAAATTCCTCTCGGAATTCACCCCTAAGATGCAGATCATGCTCCCGAAGTCAGTCGGCTCCCTCGTGGCGGAAGTCGTTGAGGTGAAGTCGGACGTAGAATTGAGGATCAAGAAAGAGTTTGGCGGAGACAGCGGGAAGGGTACTGCTTTCGTCCGGGAGAAAATAGAAGGTTTACAGGCAGAGGGGCTCCAAGGCGTAGGATTCAAGATACTGCCTTACGTTGACCAGCAGGATACTTATCATCACGTATATGAGTGTCTTAAGGAAGGCGGTTGTATCGTCATATTCCCGGAGGGTACGTTTCTTTTTGGGTTTATGTGTGCTAGCTAGTACTTACCGGCTGCTATAGGCGGGAGCCATGACCGAACTGACTTGCTCCCTCTGAAAGCTGGAGTTTCCTTGATGGCCCTAGGTGCAATGGCAAATAATCCTGATGTGAAAGTGCAGATCGTTCCCGTCGGACTGTCTTATTTTCATCCGGACAAATTTCGTTCTCGTGCGGTGGTAGAGTTTGGTCCGGCCATGCAAGTCCCTGACGAACTTGTGGAGATGTTCAAGCAAGGCGGCCCGCAAAAGAGAGATGCTATAGGCAAACTACTCAACCTAATCTATGACGGTCTGAAAACTGTCACCATTAGAGCCCCAGACTACGAGACGTTGATGGTAAGGCCCCTTTCAGGCTACAAAACACCTTGAAAACTCATTTAGATCATGGGGTGCGTAGCTTACGCAGGCCGCACGCAGGTTGTACATGACCCCTGGACAGCACCTGACGCTTGGTCAAGTCGTTGAACTCAACAAACGCTTCCTTGAATCCTACCTCAAATTCAAAGATGAGCCAAAAATTCAAAAACTACGTTCAGATGTTCTGAAGTACAATCGCATACTAAGAGACCTAGGCTTGCGTGATCATCAAGTCAGTATTCAATCTCCTTATCTCATGGTATCCTATTCATCACGTATTGCGCGCAGGTTCCTGTTGCACGGAAAGCCGGATGGAAAACCTTCGGTCTTTTCTTGTACCGTATTTTCCTCCTGTTCGTATGGGGTATTTTGGCGCTGCCTGGTGTGATCCTTAACGGACCCATCTTCTTGACCGCCCGTATCATGTCAAGGAAGAAAGCCAAGGGTGAGACGTGATATAAACATATAGCCCTACAACTGCTGAAGTTAGCGTTGACACACAGAGGCTCTTGCAGCGTCCACAGTCAAAGTTGCTGCCCGTGATGTAATTGGCACTTGGAAAGTACTTATATCTCTTGGGCTTACTCCTGTTCTATACGGTTTCTACGCCTTCCTCGCAGCGCTCGTTATGATCAAGGCCAATGCACCGCTAATGTGGAGAGTTTGGACCCCCTTCTTCGTTATCACAGCTCTACCCGTCATTGCATATGCAGCCCTTAAATTTGGAGAAGCAGGCATGGATGTATTGAAGTTAGTCACAACTCTTTTGCGTTATGTCATCTTCTCTGATATGCTTCTCAGATCTCTGAGACCTCTTGTTATCTCCCTCTTCCCCGGCCAGCAGAGATACCTTGATCAACTCAAGGATATGCGTGTACGACTCGCGAAAGAACTTGATGAAGTGATTAGCGAGTATGGACCAAAAGCTTATGATGATTTCGAAGAGGTAGGTGTTTAACGTTTAACATCCAGGTTGAAATTGACGTATACTTACTCTATACCGTAGACTCGTATCTTGATACCCGCTGCAAGTGTGCCCCCGTCGGTGCGAGGTGGCCTGACGCGTCCAAAAAGTCAAGCTGATGCTCAGGGGAAATTGCTTGTACATCCCATGGTAGATTCCGATAGACCTTTGCTTAATACTAACACTGACGATGCTATATATATTTTAGACTTGGTTGGACGAGCGCCTTTTCGGATGGAGTCATACCGCGTCTCACGGGGGAAGCTCGAACATAGAACCCGACAGCAGAGGCACTAGCAGAGCTCCCAGTCCAGATTTCTCGGGAGATGAAATCGGCGACTACGACAATCTCCTCGGATATCTGGATGGGAAGAACCTTTCGCGTAGTAGGTCTCGGAGCATTCATAATTCTTATGCAGATCTACAAAAACTCCGCCAGACGGGGGGCTCAAAAGATGGCCTGACACACCCCGTCATGTCTACTGGCGTTCCCCAACTTGTCCCTAATCCTTCTTTAGACCCCGATGGCCTGCACATTCGGACTTCCAGACCTGCTGTTCGGTCTTAAACTTTATTGTCCATACTCGCGCCGGTTGCCTCGAGTTTATTTCTTTCATATTATGCCTCGAATAGTACTCTCGTTAATGTACTGTACTTGAAATATTACTATCCTGCCCTCGGGACACTATTAACGATATTCATGGTCATTTTCTCCTCGACGTAGCCGCCGCGCGCGTATTTGCGCGTATTGACGTCAAAAACAAGGCCTGTTCCGCGCGAAGACTCGGACTGGCTCCTCCTCACCAACCTTTAGTCTTGAGCTTTCTTTCTCGGTCCTCCTTGTATGCTTTCAGTCTTCTAGTCTGAAAACCCCATATCGGTTGTACATACTACGGACGCACTCTGACAATCTACAATATAACGACCTAATGACCTCCACGACCGTGGCGTCTTTCCCTTCATCCTCCGACTTGGCCTATGAGGCTGCTCTCCTTTTCTGGAAGTCGGTAGTCAACATCTTCTTCAGAGAATTGAGACCGAGAGGGGCTTTTAACATCCCACACGATGGCCCGGTCATATTCGTTGCAGCCCCTCACCACAACCAAGTGCGTACTTCGCCCGTTTCCCGTGTTATACGCATGCTGATATCTCCCTGCACAGTTTCTCGACCCTCTCTTACTCGCCTTGCAGGTTAATCGTGAGACGAGGCGAAAAGTCCAGTTTCTAATTGCAGCAAAGAGTATGAAACGCATGGCTGTCGGGTTCTTTGCATCCCTTATGTCGAGCAGTACGTAAATACTGCGTGCGTTTGGTTTGCGTGTTTCTAATGCCTCGCAGTTCCTGTTTCCCGCGCTGCTGACGATGCCAAGCCTGGAACCGGACGAGTTTCTATTTCGAAAGAAGATCCATGTCTTGTCATTGGCCATGATACCAAGTTTCTTTCTGAATTCACTCCAAAAATGCAGATCATGCTTCCAAAATCGGTGAATTGGGCTTTGGCGGAAGTTGTGGAGGTCATATCGGATACTGAGCTAAGGATCAAGAAGGAGTTCGGAGGAGAAAGTGGTAAAGGGACAGTGCGTATCCGAGAAAAGCTTACAGAGGTGGAGGCGGAGGGAGGAAGGGGTTTGGAATTCAAGAAACTGCCGCACGTGGACCAGGCGGAGATGTATCACTACGTGTATGAGTGCTTAAGGAACGGTGGATGCATTGGTATATTTCCAGAAGGTAAGTGTAGTCGTACATCTCGTACATCTGGCTGTATATTGACGGACTAATTATTATATGTGATTTAGGTGGTAGTCATGACCGTACCGACCTTCTTCCTTTAAAGGCTGGTGTCTCTTTGATGGCACTTGGCGCCATGGCGAATCATCCTGAGCTCAAAGTAAAGATCGTTCCCGTCGGCCTTTCATATTTCCACGCCCACCGTTTCCGCTCTCGTGCTGTCGTCGAGTTTGGCTCCGCTCTGGACGTTCCCGATGAACTTATTGAGACATACAAGCAAGGCGGAAACCAGAAGCGCGAAGCAGTTAGCAAATTGCTTGACCTCATCTATGACGGATTGAAGACAGTCACCATTAGGGCGCCAGACTACGACACCTTGATGGTAATGCTAATTATTGCACCTCACTTGACAGAATGCACCGAAGTTGATGTAACCCTAATAGCTAATCCAAGCGGCACGTCGGCTGTATAAAACCCCAGGCCAACATCTGACGTTAGGTCAAGTTGTCGAACTAAACAAGCGCTTTTTGGAAGGATATGTCCACTTCAAGGACGAACCAAAAGTACAGAAGCTGCGCGCCGATGTGCTCAAGTACAACCGTTTACTCCGCGATATCGGTCTGCGCGACCATCAAGTCAGTCACGAAGCAATCACTATCCTTGGATGTATAATAATGTCTCTTTTAGGTCCCTCGTGCCCAACCCGCCAGCTGGAAAACTCTAGGGCTATTATCATATCGGTTACTTCTTCTCTTTATTTGGACTGTGTTGGCGCTACCGGGCGTGATTCTTAATGGACCCATATTCTTAACAGCATCCATCATCTCAAGGCAAAAGGCAAAAGGTAGGACACATACAACTTGTCTCCAAGAATAGAATTCATTGTCGGTTATCAGAGGCCCTTGCTGCATCTGTGGTCAAGGTCGCTGGCCGGGACGTTTTGGCAACCTGGAAGATCCTTATTTCTCTTGGTATCGCTCCCGTCCTCTATGGCTTCTACGCTTTTCTTGCGACTGTTGTCGTGGTCAAAGCCGATGCACCATTGGTATGGAAGATTTGGACACCAATTGTCGTGATGTGTGCCTTGCCCTTCATTGGTTATGCTGCGTTGAAATTTGGCGAGGCAGGGATGGATGTTCTGAAGTAAGTCTACTCTATGAACGGCTCATTACGATGTCTTGAATCTCTGGACAGATCTCTGAGGCCCCTGGTTGTGACTGTTATACCGGGCCAACAACGGACTTTTAACAAGTTGAAGGCGGAGCGGATCAGGCTCTCTAACGAATTGGCCGAGGTGATCAATGAGTTTGGACCAAAGTTGTACGAAGATTTCAATGAGGTATGTGCTATAACCCAACCTATTATCAAAACGGGCGATACTGACCCTTTGAAGTTCCGCATAATGGTTCCTTCTGCGAGTGCCCCGCCGTCCACTGGAAACCCAGGACTTTGGCGCCGGAAATCTAGTACTGGTGCAGTCGACGCACAGGGCAATTTACTTGTGCATCCAATGGTGAGCCGATTGTTGCATGGTATTGTGTTTCAGTTAGCTCATCTAGCCCTTTATTAGACATGGCTTGACGAACGGCTGTTCGGCTGGAGCCGCAGTGCACACCGCGGCACAAGTGCTTGGGCTGGTACACGGAGCCATGAAATCAGCAGAGCAACCAGCAGAGCCCCAACACCGGATGGCTCCGACGACGAAGAAGGGCCCGGAGACTACGACAACTTACTCGGGTACCTTGAAGGAAAAGGCTCTATAACGCGCGCCCGATCTCCCAGCGTCCAAAATTCTTACGCAGACTTGCAGAAGTTGCGCCGAACTTCCAACGCTCAAGCGAACGGCAACTTTCCCATCATGACTGAAGCAAAGGAGCCCGAATTCGTACTTAATCCGGCCTTGGACGGTGATGGCCTGCACATCCGCACAAGGGTCAGGAAAGCGAGTTTGTCGGATGGTGTCTCCGTAGAGAGGATAAGTGTGCTTGACAGGAAGGAGCCGTTCGATGAAGCCACTCGTGATCTCAACAAAGAGATTGACGAACGAAAATCACCGGTGGACACGAATCATACGCAAAAAGAGTGATTGGCTTGCTGTCTTTTATGAAGTGGACGGACAGATTTTCATTTCATGCTTCCATGTATCTTACGCATTATCTGGACGTACGTTGACTACGTGATGATCAGCACAAATATTATGATAGGACACGCATAGGTTAACAACTTGATCACCAAGAAATGGGGCAATATGTGTACACAATTTAATCATACAAATCGTCTCTCCGCATCCCTGCTGTCAGAACTTCCACTCCCGAGTCGGTGATTCTGTGAGTTCTGATTTAATACGACGAAACAAACGAAAGGGGGAAAAATTGACTGACAGCAGGGTCTCCTCAAACTGGGCGCTGCGCTTGCCATCAACCGTGGTGGCTGTCCAGTCGTCGGGCCAGTGCACGAGATCCCAGCTAGTTCCAAGATTAAGCATCTGTAGGAAATGTTCAGCGCCTCATCGAACCAAGGTGACGTTATACGTACAGGTTCAATCGTGAAGGTCTATCAACTATATCAGGATGTTTGGGTTGAGAATAAGAAGACGAAGAACGTACCATGCCAGCCTTCATCGTTCCCACAGCTCTGTTCTTCGCATAATGCGGGACATTCGGCGCGCAATGGAAAAGGTCATTGACGCCGTGCCCACAGTACGTCCTCACGACGGCGCATCCAGCCGCACGGGCTATAGGCTCACTGTATGGGATATCATTAGGGAAACCCTCCGGTACCGTGGTCTTATTCGAACTTACATGACTTTACCAAGGTCGCGGAACAAGGCCCCTGGTTTGCAGATTTTGATCGCTTCGTCGAGACTTTCGCGAGCGGCTCGCATGAGCCTTTTCGAGTCATCATCAACCCGGCCGACAGGGTAGGTCTCGTTCAAATCGGCGTGGTATCCTGGAAGGCCGATAAGATCAGGAGAGGATAACGGGTAGATGATACTGACCGTCATAGTACAGTGACACGTCTGATAAGGAGCGTATCAGTCCTGCGTCAGCTAGTGAGTATATGAGGATTTACCTATGTTGAGAATATCTCCCTCTTGCAATTTCCGCTGGTCGGGTATACCGTGGCAGATAACTTCGTTTAAGGAACTGCGAAGATCACGATAGATCAATAGTTGCAAAGTGGAATGGCTATGGTTATACTTACGTGCACACAGATTTGGGATATCCTCTATAATTCAACGGAGAAGGGTACCCATTGCGCTCGATAGAAGCGTTGTGCACAATTTCGTCAATATAATCTGTGGTAACACCAGGACGAATATGTGAAGCGGCGATGTCGATGACTTCTCTCGCGAGCTAGTACCAACGATATGAGCTTGCTGCTAATGGCTTTGAGATCCGCAGAGAATCTATTGAAAATGACACTTACTCTGCACACAGTCCGCATCTTCTCCTGCTCCTCGGGTGTCAATATCTTTGGCGGCTGGCCATTCTTTCTACTCTCCGACGTAGGCACCCCTGTATGATAGAAAAAGAACAAAGGTTTAGCTTATGCGGGCTCCTGGAGAAACTTTGAGACCTTACCGTCTTCTGCGTAATCCGGTCTCTGAATATGATCTGGGACGACTCGCTTCTCGCTGAGAGGGTATCTCGGCCTCAGAGTTCCGGTGAATTTGAATTGACCGAAAGGATTGAATGTGCCGTCTGACCAATGGGTTGGTATACGGCGCGCGGTAAAAGGGAGGACATGCATAAAGCTCACCTTTATTGATGTTAGGGTCGTCCAACAGAGGCTGACGAGGGGCCACAAGATCATGGATTACTTTGTGAGTTTTCTAGTAGGGTTGAGCACTCCGTTGATTCAATCCTGAGGACGGTAGTTCACTCACCCCTGCAAGCAAGTCCGATCAGTGGTGCGAATGTACGATCGAGGATCCCTGCTTACATCCTGCCTTGAAGCACTCCTGCCCACAAAAATATGATCCCTTGATCCCAAGCCTGCCCAGCAATGAGTTAAGCATTCGTGTCTTGGGGGAACGGAAGGAGACACAGACTTGTTGCATGTGGGACACTCCAGTTTTGACGGCGGACGTCCATTCGGACAGTTTGTACTCTGGCAAACAACGACAGAGGCACTCATTCTTGTGTACAGCTATGAGATCTTTCAGAAGCGGGGTGGTAGTAGAAAGATGCGCAGAAATGAGAGATGCGGAACGCTGTCCGCAGCGAGATAACTTTCGTAAATTTACCGAAAAGTAGTTGGGCGTCTTTTTAGTTGACCGCCAGTGATCGCGGCGACCATGGCTCTCTCCTCGTACCGTTCTTCTCTTCCCGCTCGTGAACTTATCCCGGGGCAACAAACTGCTGTCTACATCTCTGGATGATATGTCCGTTATTATATTGTGTCTATCGCAGAGGCATGGTCGCTAGCCCGTAAACTAGTGACGTCTCCGCTTGTGAACATTCAGAAATACTTTCGGAATGGTATGTTGTTGCATTGTCTACGGCCGATGTCGTTTCGTGGACCGTTGGGAGCACGGGGGTGCGACCCTTGCTGCGATCGCTGAATTCAATCCACCAATTGCCAACCGATTACGACAGTGGCAACTCCCTCAGTTTACATATAAACCAGGGACAGAGTCATGCAGCTCATCCTACGATGTCTTCTTTACCTCATCGTACAGACATACTTATAGTGGGTGCCGGGCCCTGCGGTCTGGCAACCGCTCTATCCCTTCGCAAACAGGGATGTAACGATATCAGTGTAGTGGACTGTATCACTACTCAAGAGCATACCTCCCGCGCATTGGCCGTACATGCTGCCACTCTCGAGGTCAGTTTTCGACTCTGTTCATAGCGTGTCAGTAAGTTTCATTGCGTAGGCTTTAGACGAGATCGGTTGTGCAGACCCACTCATATCTGAGGGTATCAAAGCCAACGGCCCAAAGCTATGGGACGGGCAAAGATTCCATGCTATGGGCGAGTTCTCCACTTTGGCGCCGTACAGCAAATACCCTTTTGTACTACTTGTACCTCAGCATATCACGGAGCGTATTCTCGCCGACCGCGTTCGTGAGGAAGGCATCAGCGTTTATCGGCCGTTCAAGGCTATCGGTTTGAAGGTGAACGAGTTGGATCCCGATATCACTAACGTCGTTTTCGAAGATGGTCAAGTAGTGCAGGCACGCTATGTCGTCGGGGCAGACGGCTCGAAATCAATCGTCAGTGGGATGATCATATCTACCCAATCACACGATCTGACTGTTATCTAGGTTCGTGGGGAGGCAGGTATTCATTACGCAGACCCGGATGGCGAGGGTGGAGCCAGCGAACTCAAGCAAGCCATAGTTGCCGACGTGACATTTTCTAGTCCGCCTCCTGCTGGTCGTGACGAAATTCTCTTCATCTTATCCAGTGGAAACTTTTTCTTATGCATTCCGCTGCCACCTTCCGCGTATGAGGGACAGGAGGTTTGGCGTATCGGTACTGGCATTCCTATGGGGGTTCCTCCTCATTCTCCTTCTACTGAGTACCTCCAAGGCGTCGTTGATGCATACGGTCCCGGACGTATTCCGCAATCTGCAATGCCTAACCTCGTTCCAATGAAGATCGAGAAGACCGTTTGGTCGACAAGGTTCAGGACGCATTCGGCGATTTCTTCTACGCCTTTCGCTCGCCTTTCGAATGCTGGGGGAGTCGTCGTATTGGTTGGTGACGCCGTAAGTCTGATGCAGAGTCGAGGTGCATGAACAACAGCTTACTCAATAGTCTCGCAGGCACATCTCCATCCTCCGGCAGGCGGGCAGGGCATGAACCTTGGATTGCGAGACGCAGTCTTCCTAGGCCCTGTACTCGCTGAGCATCTCAAACGAAGTGCACGTGTGCAAACTCCATCCGAGCGCGCCAAACTTGATGAACCTCTGAAGAATTGGGCGGATTCCCGTCACGTTCAAGCGCTGAAAATTATCGCGCTAGCGAAGAGAATATTGGGAGGGGCAAGTTGGAAGGATGAGATTACTTGGTATTTCGGTGTTATCCCTGTCAATTGGGCGAAAGTCAGGAGTGCTCTGTTGGGGCTTGCGAGCTTGGCGGGGTATACCAAGAAGATGGTGCCTTGGGCCCTGAGCGGGTTGGCTAACCGATGATTAAGATTCCTAGCTTTACAGTATATTCTATCTCTAGCATATGAATACCTCAAATCACTCCCCAAATATATCGATACCAAGTGAAGCTGAGCATAATAAACTAAATATATAGAATGTACTAGGTCAGTCACTAAACTTTGCCTTTGAGCCTCGTAGTATAGTGATCCTCGCGTGAACAGCTGTCAATGCGCGCCGATGAGTCTGGTTGTTGAACAGAACCTTCTCAGCTCCTTTATTTCTTTCTTCAGGAAATAACGTTTCATATTTATGGAGGTTTCTCAACCCAACGGCGTATACGAGAAGTAGAAGTAGATTGCTAGCAGCAGTAGATGCCTCTACGGGTATACCAATACCGCGACGCAGGGAAGGTGGTACTATGGACAATCATTAAAGCAGATCAATCAGAGATAAAGTGGTATGTATGAGATATATGAAACTAAAGGTATCGTATAGAGTCTATGCCCAAGGATCTTCGAGCATGTATAATCGCCGCCAGTTCTTTGATCGACTCTTCCAAGATGACGACGTTGTCCAAGAGACGCGATAGGGTAACATGCGCCGGCTTGGTCCTTGGCTCTTCATAACGGCCTTTCGTATCGACCTCTATCTCTGTCTGTGCATCTCCCCATTGCCCGGCTGATGCAAACACATCTTCTTCATCCCACTTTCGCGACTTTGTGGGCGTCCACGGACCGTTAGATGGAGCGGGCGCAGCGAAAGGCTCGACCACGACAGAGCTCGTCTTTTGATAATGGGGTGCAAAGGGGCTTGATTCGAACGACTTATGCCCTCTGGGCGTAGACGTAGACTCTGCACGCTGTGGTTTAGACGACTTGTTCTTCTTCGGAGTTAGGAAGGACACGAAAGACGAGGACGTCTTCGCCTTGGGCTTGGGTTTGGGCGTAGTGGACTCTGGAGTTGTTGAAGAAGGGCTGAGAACGGAGGGCATGGACGTTGAATCGAGCTCGAGTGCCAACGTCAATGCATCAGCCAAATTCTCAGAAAACAGTAGGCCTTGACGCCGCTCCAACAAGAAGCGATCAAAGTCATCTACTGACTGCCTATATCGCTCGAGCTGTGAGACCAGTCCGTGGAAGATCGTATGTACAACTGGTCTGGACAGTTCGTCGAGACTAGAGGCGGGTCGAGGGTCTGATTCCGAGGCAAGTTTCTCTTCAATTCGCCAATCTATGGAACGGTCATCGCCGTCGTCTTTGAAATCCATAAAATTTTCTGGACTCCGGCTACTCGATACCTCGTCGTTTTCCTTGGGTGCAAAGGTCAGCCATCCGGCCAGAGAGCGATCTGGGCAAACTGCCAGGGTAGCAAGCACCCCGGTGAGGGCCATGTTGAGTTCCGGTGTATTGGCAAAGAATTGCCGAAGAGAATCGAGCACTGAAGCGAGCATAGGATCGTGGGGGTTTAGGCGATGTTTCGATTTAGCTCTTGCCTCTTCGTCCATGTTAAGTTGGTAGCACTGTTGACTCTGAATTGAGAATAGAGCGTCGCGAAGGTAATGGTCATAACCTGTGCTGAACGCGTCTTCACTATGGTTTGGGTCAACCCGTGATACTAGCGATAGGTATAGTCCCATTTCCCTCTCGTGAGTCCAGAATGTAGTATCAGGTTGAGGGAAGATCAGAGTCGATGTAGCTTTTGGAGGGTCGTCTGAGGATAGTTTGGTATCTTCTGCACCAGGGTATATAAAGGTTTCGTCGTCGTCATCCTCCGCTAAAGTCTCTAGTGGGGCGGGGAGTGCCATAGGCTGAGGAAAACTTGTAGCATGCGGGTCATGTATAACAATAAGGAGTTTGTCCGCGGACAATTTGCAGTATTGCTGTACCATAGATTGAAGCAACTGAAGGGCGGCCGTTACGGCTGGCTGTGATGATGATCGGAGGGAACTGAGTAAGAGGTCCTTGAGAGTGAACCGTCCCATGGACGTAAAGTATTCGGACTGTCGTCTTGTACTTGGAGCCTCCATTTCCAGGAGCGCCATCGCAGCACTCTTCCGTCGGCGCAATTTCGTAGCACGTGTAGACCCCGTGGTAGGAGGACGACTTCCCCCAAGTTCGAGCAGGGAATGTGGTCGCATACGAGAACGAGTGAAATCTTCTGTGTTGTCTTCACTTGTGAGGAAGTCCACGAGGAGGTCTCCCAGTTGCCCGTTATCCAATGTGCGAATCATGATCTCGATGTACGACATGACGGCAACAGCACTGCCGTCAGAATCTGCACATTCAAGAATAGATGGATAGAGGACGTTCTCCAGAAATACGCGCCGTACTGCATCTAGGATGGACTGGACGATCGCGGACCCAACGAGAGTGGAAGCATCCAGCTCATTGTTGAGATCATTGACGATATTCCTACGAAGGATATCTTGCAGGAACTCGACTAGTTTGAGGAAATGATCCAGACGACCCTTGAAGTCTGTACTTGATGATTCCTCCAGTCCCATAGATTGACCTTTCTCACGCTCTAGCTCCAACTTTTCCTTCTCCTCGTCCGTCATGTCCATTGTAGTGGTCCCAAGGATCATCCCAGATGTGGGGGTAGATTCCAATTGCGCAGGAGGACGAATTTCAAGTTTGGACGGAAGAAGGGAATATACTGCAGCCAAACCTGCGGCGAGCACCTCTGAGAAATCTCCATCAAGGATATACTCTGCGAGAGCCAGTGCTCCATCGTTATTAGCATCACTGTCAGAAAGGGTTGTAGAGGTAGAAGAGGAGAGACTTTCGCCTCCTGCAGCCTTGGTAGGAGCATCAATAGGGGACATGGCGACATCCATCAAGAAAAGTACTCCTGCGCGAGCGAAATCGCCGATTTTGCCCTCCCGGTGAACGAAGCGGAGCAGATAGTTAAACAAAAGGAACTCATAGTCCGGCTTCTTAGCGGACGAAGAGACATCAACGGGTGTTATAGTCCCTTGGGATGTTGCTGGAGGAATATCTTGTGATATGTCGTTTGGCTGTACCTCTTCAGTCGGTGCAGGTTGAGCTTCTTCTTCCAACTCTTCCTCCTCCTCTTCCTCCTCGACAGAGAATAATGGCTCAGGTCGATACCATTGTCTATCATGGAAGAATATCATCAGAAGTTCGCGATAGTTGCGTATCCGACTGCAAAGAATGCAGAGCAAGTTGACCACTGCGCAAAATTAGAAAACACTGCGCGACCCGGAAGAATGAGCACATACAATCTTCCTCATACTCTGAAGGTTGACTCCGCACCGCCGTCCCAGCGGCACCGACGACTTTGTTACGACCGTCGAGTTGTTCCTGTAGGTCGTCGCCTACACAATTACGCAACAACCGAAGTACAGCCTTGTGAACTGCAGAATGTACTAGGAATTGTTCATCCAGAAGCACTACCATATTCTGCACTGAGCGTAGAACCTCCGCCTGTATACCGAATGGCCGGTCTGATTCGCTCAGCTTCACAAGAGTGCCCAATACATCTGGACTGACATGAATACGGCCCAGAACAGTACGTCGAGTAGTGAGCTACTTGCCGTTTTTGAGCAGGTATTCCATGCATGGGCCCGTCTCACTACACCAAATGTCAAGATAAACGTCGCGTCTCATCAGAAAGATTTCACATACCCCTCGTCTGTCCGAGCTGACTCCCATACAAGTGCATCCACCATGGATTGTAGATGTGCTGGTACATCCGTCGTCTTGATGCCGCGTGTGAGTTGTCGTTCATCTGGATGAACTAGTGTGCTCTTTGAATACCACAAATGAGCTCGAATTCAATAGTCAATAAACACGTAACATACCTTCACGAACGTCCATGACTTATGAAACTCTTGGGCATGATCGACCTGCACGTACCCAAAGCTGAGGTTCAGGAGAAGAACTGCAGATAGAACTCTGTTTACAAACTTCAATTTTGGTGGACGTTTGAGCACCAGACCTCAGAAATTTGGAGAAATAATCCATGTGTTTGTATGTCCGATATTCATTGGCAGCAGCAACGAGAGATCAGCCTGAGAAGCGCTGGCGACATGGAGGAGATGAGCTATTTAAGCGCCGATTATTGCCAGGCACCCGGTGATTTATTCTTGGGAGTACACCTGCAGCTCAGACACATTATTCTATGATATGTTACTGTGCGTATCATGTGTAGACATGACTGTCATTGCAACAAAATTCGATGTTCATGCCCGTGGATGTTAAAAGCGCACAAGCCATGGATGAGTCCGTGAATTTGATGGCGGAGTGGTCAGGTGTCGAATGCATCTACTTCGGTGGGCCAGGCTGTCCTTGGGGAGAGAGCATTCAAATGCACTGAGAACGACCTTCTCATCGCCCTTGAACCGGTACCATCCCCTGTCTCACACCTCCATCTCGATATCTAGAAAAATGGCTAACCTGGCAGCGGAACGATTCCTGGCAGATCGCAATGCACCGGTGTGCAGTTTGAACGTCGCCAAATCGTTTGGTCAACTCAGGTCAGTTACCAATAATCAACTCGCTGAAGTATGGGCTACTCACGCGTGAGTATAGCTCAAAGGAGAAGAAATATGCGCATTATATCGCTCAGGCATCTTGGGCTGGTGCGCGTATCATTCAAGGACAATTGACTCCGCAAGCCCAGAAGCTCTACGATCTCCTGATCTTGACGTTCAGCAACCAAGGAAAACTAGCGGACTTGAGTACGTTGAAGACAAAATCAGGGGTCAGTGGTGAGGAATGGCATGGCCTATTGCAGTACACAAGCCAGGTGGGTACAAATCAACGAATTCCACACATTGGATAATTGATGGCTAGGATCGACTGGAATCAACGTAGGTCCTGAGTAACCTATCAAATTACAAAAGTTTCGGCTTTACCAAGATCGTCCCTCGCTGCCCGGAAGCCGCTTTTGCAGCTGTAGTTCAAAATTCCCCCAATACGGAGGCTGCAACCGCACTTTGGAACGAGGCGAGTGCTACTTAGTTTCCAAAAATATGTAACTTACCAATCGTTGTTCATTAGTTGAAAGGTCATATATACCAGGTAGTACCTGAATCTAGCAACTTCATTGGAAAGCGACATGTTGGGGAAGTCTCGAATTACTATCTCGGTGAACCGGTCACAGACGAAGAGGTAGCTGCCATCCAAGCCGCAGCTGAGAAGATTGGAGTGGATGTCTTGAATACTCGGTCTGCTTCCTTCCGTGATACGGCGGCTTCTTTCTAATCAACCATGGGTCATAGTGTCAAGAAAGACAGTCAGACAGAGTTCACACTACTTGTCGCGTCTGTAAATGTCGAGTCCTCGGCAGTCCACGACATTGAAATCCTCGACAAACAGGCTAAGCTTACTGTCCAGTACGGCGACTTTACTGAGAATTTAACCAAGACTGTGGCAGCTCTCGTTGAGGTACCGACTCCGTATTCCAATCGCCTAATCATCATATTAATGCATGGTGAATATTTAGGCGAAGAAATATGCCGCTAATGAACACGAAGTGGCGATGCTCGAGGGGTACATCAAGTCGTAAGTTCTCTATCAACCACATGAGTCGCTTACTAATCCGTACAAGTTTCGAGACCGGGTCCATTCCAGCGCACAAGAAAGCGTCAGAACATTGGGTCAAAGACGTCGGTCCCGTGGTAGAGACTTACATTGGTTTTGTGGAAACATACGTTGACCCTTACGGGGGTCGCGCAGAGTGGGAAGGCTTCACCGCGATTGTGGACAAAGCTCTTAGTGCGAAATACGAGACACTTGTGAACAACGCACCGGAATTGATCAAGGTCCTTCCATGGGGCAAGGACTTCGAGGTCGACGTGTTTAGGAAACCGGATTTCACTGCTCTAGAGGTGGTTAGCTTTGCAACTGGAGGTAAGCTGTAGTTCTGTCTAAATAGTGGCCGGAGTATAATCTGACCTAGTGAACAGGTATTCCCGCTGGTATCAATGTGAGAGCCTTGATATTTCCTTGAAATTTCCTTGACACCAGGCCCGCTTATTTGAAACTTACGTTATCCTTCTAGATCCCGGTGCGTACGCTTATCAAGTTTGGTGTATTGTAAATTCATGCTCGTTTTTAGAACTATTATGAGATCAGAGAGTCCGTTGGGTTCAAGAATGTGTCTCTTGCCGTAAGTTCGTTTCCATGGTCTTATAAATCAGTGACACAAACAGATCCACGATGTTTAGAACGTTCTTGCTGCCAAAGCTCCAAGTACGTCTGATTCAATACAGTTTGACCAGGTGCTCATATTCTGTCCGCAGACGAGGAGCTTACTTTCATTCACCCCGACGACGCCGAGCTATATAATGCCTGGGACTCACGGGCATTCGAGCTTCAAGTCGCTAATCACGAGCTTCTCGGGCATGGAAGCGGGAAGCTCTTCCAGGAGGATATCAATGGCAATAAGAACTTTGACCCGGAGAAGGTATTTCACATCTGATCCCTATCATGTTCTTGCTCAACCTCAATTATCGCTAGATCATCAACCCTCTGACCGGAAAACCTATGTAAGTTAGGTCGTTGGACTCGTCTCCGTCCTTTGTCCTTATGCATCCCAGTACCTCGTGGTACAAACCAGGTCAAACACCAGACTCTATCCTTGGAGAAGTGTCTTCCTCAATGGAGGAGTGCCGTGCGGAGACAGTCGCCCTGTATCGTGGGTGCCCATTTAGAATTCTTCGTGTCAATTATTGAAGTCAAACTCTGACAGTTGTCAGCAATGCCGAAATCCTCAAGATCTTCAACGTACGTCCCCCTTTGATTACCTTGAGTGTCCCTGACAATTATTGCAGTACGTGCATAAGGAGGATATTGAAGACATTCAGTATATCTCCTTCCTTCTAATGGCCCGCGCCGGTCTACGTGCCCTAGAGTTCTATGATCCCGCAAAGAAGAAGCACGGTCAAGCACACATGCAAGCTCGGTAAGTCCAATACTTTTCAATACTCTACCGCTGCCATTGACTGGTTACCCGTAATAAAAAGGCTGGGTATCACACAACACTTGATCAAGTCCGGGATCGCCCGGCTCGAAGAAATTCGCAGCGCAGATGGTACCCTCGAGAACGCATACGTTAGGGTAAGTCCACACCCCCACTTTACACATATTTCCCATTCAGCCGATGCATCATCGCGAAAACTAGATCGATCGCGAGAAAGTACTATCCCAGGGACGCGACGCTGCAGGGAAATTGCTGATTGACCTCCAAGTACGCAAGAGTACTGCGGATGGCGCGGGAGCCCGCAAGTTCTACACCGAATTGACGACGCCTTTCCCTGGTTGGGATGGTGAGATTAGGGATCTGGTACTGAGAAAGAAGCAGGTGAGTTATTACATGCGTACTCGTGGATGGTGTATGCATTTCGCTCAATCCTGATCATCGAATAACAGCCAAGGAAGCTATTTTGCCAACCGAACACTTTCGTCGTCAATGGAGAGGTGGAGCTCAAAGAGTACCCTCTTACTCCCGAAGGTGTTATTGAAAGTTTCATTGAGAGGAATATTTAGCTTTTGTAGCTCAAACTACTTGTCAACGTCGCATAGTATGATGTAACTTCTCTTTTTTTTGCCAGCAGAAGCGCTAAATTTGCGGACATCATGACGTTCAGGTTACTAGGAAGGTTTCGCTGCGAGAAATTTGACGACCGACCTATTTTAGTCGAGTCTGCCGCAGACAGAACATCTACGATCATAAGATTTATATTGACTAGCTGTCAAGGGGAAAGCAAGGTCCATTATGATTATACATATATTACACTAGGCAAAAGTGCACTACGATAGCGACATGGAGCGAACGATAGCAATGGATTGTAGGGACTAGGGTATTTGTGAATTGTCGTGAGATGCAGTCCAATCAGAAGTACAAAGCTTATACAGTATCCACAGAGATCCTGGCCCCACTAGAACTGAAAGGTACTGTAAAAAGAGTCTTAAGTGGGCGAATACAGAGAAAAGAATGATACTTACCTAAATGGTACGTATCCAACGGGGTCGAAACACGGCGGTGATGATTGAGTAAAGGGAGACTATTGAGTCTCACGAACCATCGCGACAACGACAGTTACACTACGCGAGAATTTGAGTATACATTACAACGAACGAAGAAATAGGTGCAAGGACTGACTCATCCACTTTCTGTAAAACAGACAGGAGGGATTAGTAAGTGGGATTGATTTAGATCATGGGGATACTTACGCCACCGCGGAAGTACATTCCCTCGCGCGCTGCCGCACGCTCATATGGACTCACACGCTTCTTATTCAGCATGCATAACCGAGCATAATGGACGATTCGTTCTGCGATCGTTTGTACCTGTTCGTCTTCTTCATTTCTCATGAAATCGAACGACTGAAGAGGTCATCAGGTCGGATGTCCTTTAAGTAGCATATAGAAGGTACCATACCTCTATTTGTGCCAGATCTGAGGATGGCATAGGTGGCTTTCGCGGTGGTGGAGAGTAGTTGTACTGGCGAGCTACCAGAGAGCAAATAGACACCAATTCTGTGGGAAAGACGTTATCTGACAGACCGTCTGTCTTCAAACCGAGCGGTTAGACGGCTTGAAAATATAAAGATGGGACAAGACTGGTATGAACGTACAAATAGGATGATAATGTCCCCATCCCGAAGTTTTGTCTCAAAAGTGTCAGCATCGCTCGGAGGATCGACACAAGATCCACGAAAGCGACGATTTTGCACTGGTAGTTTTGCTAGTTGCCTATAGAAATGAAGACTTAATAAACATAATGGAAGGAAACGAGCGATAACATACTTTGGACAATTGAAAAAATGGGTTTGTGTACGTTGGAAATGCACCACAGACGAAGAGCGAATTATACAGAAGCCACTGTCTCCCAAACTATGGTAACAATTAGAACATTACTTGTAACGCGGTGGACGCGAACCAATACTCACTTGGCAGCTCGCAAAACGCCGGACGACGCGTTGAGATTAACTATGCAAGCCGTACTGGATCCTGAACAGGGGCAAGTTCATGAGGCTACCGATTCGCGCTAACACGAGACGGACCTGCTAATACCCCGTTCTCTCTG
Organism: Hermanssonia centrifuga; assembly: GCA_001913855.2. Taxonomy (NCBI): domain Eukaryota; kingdom Fungi; phylum Basidiomycota; class Agaricomycetes; order Polyporales; family Meruliaceae; genus Hermanssonia; species Hermanssonia centrifuga. The sequence continues at coordinate 53,526 of MLYV02000944.1, forward strand.
AGAACACCTCCATACGCGAGTTCTAAGCACTCCATAGGCGTGAGTTCCCAACCTTCTACCTTCTCACGCTCCTCGTAGTCCTGTGTTGGATCGATCTCAGGTTCACCCGGCCATCCTAGCTTGGCATAGCGGTGTGCGTGGTACATGAGTGCTTGAGAGAAGAGCGATGGGTCCACGCCTGATTCCACCCAACCTCCAACCCCATCGGCAATACCTAGAGATACTCCCTACAAGGCGTCAAGAACATATTAGGAATGGATTCACATGAGACATATCGTACATGTACCGCTTGGCTTCGCATCTAAACATGAATAGGACACATGTGTTAGTACACCGTAAGTTCCTGCATGTTTAATTGGACATACCTCTTGGATGTAAAAGAAATCTTCGCCGATATGCATGCGCCCATTGCCATTTGGTCTTGAAAGTACATGATCTCTCCAACGGCCTATCGGGCTATCTTTGGAGAAGGGTTCTACATTCAACTTCCTGTCCTGAGGATGTGCAGGCTTTCCTGCCCAACTCGCGCCAGTGTGAAATCGGTAGGGGCGGGGAAGAGATGAATATGCGCGTGTGGAGGGTGGGACTGAGTGATTACGCCATGATTTTGCTTGCTGAGATAGCTTTGTGACTAGCGGGCATTTAACCGGTCCGATAGACATAAAATGAAAGAAAGCAGAGTGCGAGAGGGTGGAAAGAAAGGGTGAGCGGGAGAGAGAGGTGGTGCTTTTCGAAGGGGACCTTTAACGCTCTATCGAGAACATAGCCACGTGGGAGGACGCCCCCTGCGAAGTTCGTCAGCGCGCAGCTCAGTGTTTAAACTCAGATAACGAGATTGCTTACCTCGGCAGCGCGGCATTGTAAGTATTATTGCTTGGACACTAATCGGAGCTTAGAGCATATCAGACGGATCAAAGATTTTCCAAGACATCCTTTTCTTAGAACTCACATAGAGACACGTATTAATATTCCAACAGATGATGTATCGATGATGGCTCCATCTACGCACGGGCTTATGGAACTAAACTAGTATCAGCAGTCTTCCCAACGCCCCAAGGGGATCACCTGTGCCGCAGGTGTCTAATCGTATGCTTTCATAGCATGCCTAGGTACTTCATGCAGCAGCAGCGGAATAGGTGCCGGTTAGATCCGCCGTGTAACCCGGGATGTTTTCCAATCGTGGCAAAGGCGGATTGGGTAACTACCTCGGTCCCAGGTGACGCCAACAAAGAGTACTTGACACGAACGAGATCATGAGGAGGAGCCTACGAAATGCGACAAGTTCCGAGTTTGTATGGTCTGGCCACGGGAACAGAGCGCATGCTAGTGCTGAAGGGCGTGAGGACACGCACTGGACGGTCACAGGCAAGTTTGCTTGGGGTTCAGCGCTGTTCAGTTTATCATAGTGTATAGGTGGTGCAGAAGCATTGCCGAAATCACGGTAAAACCAAAAGCGACAGCCTGGGTCTACTTCGACGGGATTCCAAGTCAATGGTTTGAATGCTCACTGGGCACTTTTTGTTTCGTCCGTCCATCCAGCGAATGTTCCCTGAACCCAAGGTATTCATGTATACAGTTCGTAGGGAGTCAACACTGGCATGGCATATGACAAATGCCACATTATTTCGATTGCGAAATAACATCTAGGATATCCATGAACTCGTTGATAAACTGCAAGCCAATTGCATCTCCGTCGCGACCCTCATTCAAAGCGATTACCTGATCCTGAGCCGAGCCCATTACACCTTCTGGGAAGCTGAACGCAAGCATCAACTCTCCCCCCCATGTGAAAGCATGTAAAGCGAGGCAACCTCCCATGAACGTAGAGCAGAAAGTTGGGCTAAGACGCGGGGAACCGACAGTGAGTTGTCCTCCAGTTGCGAGTGGATGTGACCGCGCTAGGTATTTGTCCATAACTCCAATAGACGATAGAATCGGATACCATCTTGATGGTGTTCTGATAGAATAAGAAACGTCAGATTTATGTTGCGGCACTGATAGTAGGTAAGAAGCAATAAAAACATACACTGCTTCATCTCCCAGTAATCCTATCATGCCCTCCGCTATAGTGACCAAATAATCATCTACCCACACAGGCATTCTCTCCGTATATTTCGTTCGTTCTTCTATTTGCTTTCGTACCTCCTTGGCTAGGACCCACACATCCTCGGCAAGCTGCTGGGAATCACCCCCATTTGACTCAGAGCGCAGGAATCGTCCAAGATCATCGGCGACGTATGCGTTGAAGCCGAGAGAAAGTCGGACCATCCATTGAGCTTTGTCGTATCGATCATCACACGCCAGAGGTCGAATGTCGATAGGAGAGTGGAAGAATGGTAAAGTCACGTTTGTGGGATCATCTGGAGACCTGACGCGGACGGAGGATAGAGCCATGGCGGCCCATAAGATAGAAAAAACGGTGCATCCATGCGCGCGAGCAGTAGTGCGGAGAGTAGACAGAACGTCGCAGGAGACCATCCGCGTAACAACGCCAGTTGCTGAGGGAGGCGAATGTGGGTGAGGTATAGGTAACTTATGCCAGTTGGTATTCTATAGAGAATCATATCAGTTCGTAGTCTGAGCTAAAATATATTAACCCCTTACTTGTAACGAGTGCAATGAGTCTTTGACATTCTGTATAATAGCTTCATCCTCAGGCGTCTTGACTGCTGTGCAAGGGATCCGGGCAGATTCGACGAGTGCGGGCGGTAGCCGTAAAGTCTCCTCTCCCCAAGGCAGAGGACGCCTTTGAGCACCTGTCGCCAATAAATCTGCGATCTTCGACAGACACAAGTCCATAATTTGGAAAGCGCCAATAGCATCGAATACGGAATGGTTGAGGAAAAATACGAGGCTATGCTGACCATCAGGCGAAGCTGCCGGAATATAATGTAGGACGAAGACAGGCCCTCCGTTCAAGTCAGGCTTTCCAAGGTCATATGTTATTGTTTCGACGGCTTTGTCCATGTCTCCGTTCGATGCTAACAGAACACTTGTTCGGTCAAAGACGACTTTAGATAACCATGTATCGATATCGCTTTCGGAACCTGGGACTTCGTAGGCGAAGACAGCATGCTCGGGGGTAGGAGGCTGAGCGGACCACCCAAATTCGCTAGCAATGGCAGGGTGGTCGAAACGCAGCTGCCGTACAGCAGCTTTGAGGACCTCAAAGTTGAGCTCATGACAAGAAGGGCTCGGAGGTGAGATTCGGAGGGAGGTTATGATCTTGGATCCGTTTCTGGAACCGGATTCGAGAGCAGTTTGATGGCGAAACCAGACGGGACGACTCTGATCGTTCAAGTTGGCAGATAGGTCGCGCTCAGGTATGTCGATGGCCCCAGATTGTGCCCTTGTCCAAGAGAGGTCTTGACTGAGTGCGGGGGGCATTTTTTGAATGTCAGGAATGGCGGATAACAGTATATCTTATGCCAGTGGTACTCGCCAGGGCCTCAAGTGAGTCAATATTGATCTTAATCTTTGGTCAGTCTGATTCACGGGGGCTCGGTACCGGGAGATTTGATCACTGGAAATAACTATGTACTACCCGGTCGACATTAAGATTATCTCCAAGTAACAATGTTTATTGGGTGAAGGCACAGTCCGTCGATATATACCTGATCTCTGTCAACTATCTGGCTCCGCTATAGTCTGGTTCCAGAAATGACTCCACGATTACTATAACCTCCCTCCGACTTTCACCTCCGAGCCCTTCCTCTCTTGCGCACAAAGGCTTGAGGTCGTCAAAGCTGCTGAGGCGTCCGTTTTCTTGGGGAGAGGAGACTTCACGACTACCTACCGCACTCATCGAATCTGCCAGAATTCCTTGCACAGCAGACAAGGTGCCTGAAGATGAAGTTGTTACACAGAAGGTCAAATTTCAAGGCTGAGCTGGTCAGTCTCGTACTGCCGGCCCGGGTCTCTTCACTTGGTCATATGGATGACAAATCGCAGGGCCGATAGCCCTCGCATTCGTCGGGACGCCTGTTCACTTTTAACGTAGCGACCCTCAGTTTTTGAATGCAGTATGGCATTCAGACTATCACATCCGGTTCCCAATAGCTATTCTGGTTCTGATTCGGAGTAATTATAGGCAGGGCAGCGTGTAATTGGCTGGCATGGTAATGTGAATACTTTCTGCGCACTTCATCTAATATGACTGACGACAATCAATGTTACTTAGCCATGTGCCCCCGAGAGATCCGTATTAGTGCTGCGATTTCCAGCCATTAGAAGTACACGAACTTGATGCCATGTTGATGCGGCTTCCAGCTGCGAGTGCATATATACGCTCGTTCTTCAGTTAACGCTGCAAGCTTCTCAATGTCTTCTTTCCCTCATCGCACAGATGTACTCGTAGTGGGTTCCGGACCCTCTGGACTGACTACGGCTCTGTCACTTCACAAACATGGCTGTACAGATATCACTGTCGTTGACTGCGTCACCACCGGACAGAATACCTCCCGCGCAATCACCCTGCATGCAGCTACGCTTGAGGTACGTTTTATATAATAAAATCAGGAATGGGCTTGGGCACAATTAACTAAACTTGAAGGAATTTGTAGGCATTAGATGAAATAGGCTGTGCAGAACCTCTCATTGCTGCTTGTGTCAAGGCGGGCGGCGGGAAGATCTGGAATGGGGATCGGTTCCATTATATGGGCGACTATAGCGCATTGGCACCGTACACCAAGTTTCCATTCTTGGCACTGATACCTCAACATGTCACGGAGCACATCCTTGGAGAACGTCTTCTCGAGGAAGGCATTAAGGTCCATCGACCCTGCAAGGTTGTTGATCTGAAGGTGAATGAACTTGACCCCAACATTACCGACGCGATTTTTGAAGATGGGCAAATCGTGCAAGCACGATACATCGTAGGGGCTGACGGCGCCAGATCTATTGTCAGTAGGAGGCCATCCATGATTAATTGAATGATCACGTATGGAAAATAAGCTGACCACGGTTCAGGTTCGTCAAACTGCAGGGATTCACTATGCAGACCCGGACGGGGAGGACCTAACCGGCAAACCGATCAAGCAAGCCATAGCAGCCGACGTCATATTCACTTCTCCATATCATGCAGCACCGAATGAGGCCTTCTTTGTCCTGTCGAATGGAAATTTCTTCATATCGGTCCCTATGCCAGGTTCTTCTTATGACGGACAGGAAGTCTGGCGTATTGGCTTTAGTGTTTCAGAGGGAGTACCGCCTCAATTTCCTCCAACGGAGTACCTCCAAGACATGTTGGATGCGTACGGCCCGGCCTGTATCCCATCATCCGCAATGCCTGACCGCGTCCCGTTAAAAATCAAAAAGACAATCTGGTCGTCACGGTTCAGGACGCACTCAGCAATCGCTGACACCCCCTTCACTCGTCTTTTTGATACGGGAGGCGTCATTGTGTTGGTCGGCGATGCGGTCAGTCTCATATATCTTTTTGGATGCATTCCTATCTAGTTATTGATAATTCCGTAGGCGCACCTTCATCCGCCGACTGGCGGACAAGGGATGAACCTCGGGTTGCGAGACTCCGTCTTTCTAGGCCCTATCTTAGCTGAGCATCTCAAACGAAGTACACAAGCATCGGCCACGTACGAGCCCGCGGAGCTTGATGAACCTCTTAAGCAGTGGGCCGCTGTACGTCATGCACAGGCATTGAAGATCATCGCCTTAGCAAAGCGTACACTGGCAGTGTTCAGTTGCAAGAACGAGATCACTTGGTACTTTGGAGTGATTCCGATCAACTGGATGAAAGTCAGGAATATTGGGATGTGGATATCGGAGTTGACTGGGTACTCTAGGAGAATGAACGCTTGGAATCTGAGCGGGTTGGCTAGTCGATGATTGTTTCTCACACCAAGTGATGCCTCTACTAAGTAGAAATCCCAATTTTCATCGTTGACAACTATGCATATGGCCTAGGAAGTATACGCCTCACTTCCTGCCTATATACTCTTCAATTGAGAGCGGTTGCTACCCCCTCAAGGCACACTACTCAGTTCCTATATCTATCCTCGCCCCTTCCATTTGTCATTATAAAGACAATATGGGTTAAGAACGTATTCGGCAATCGCTAGTGCACCTTTCACTCGACAGTGCACTCTCATTAGCAGTTTTACTGCCATTGTAGATGCAATCCATTATGCCAAACGCATAATTCCCATTCACCGCGCGGCGAGCTTACAACCAATATCTGCAACAAGATCCCATACCTCAGTGATCCAATCCTCAACCACTTCTGCTTCGGTTTCTGATCTCAACACTTCAGTCTTCTGCTGTCGTGTGGCTGTTTCGTCCCTTTCCTTTGTCATACCAAGGTTATGGAGGAGAACAGATCGAAGAAATTGCACATCTTGTAGGGCTGAGAGCATGTCAAGGCTGGTGTAGTCTTCTTCAGCCATTTTCAGATATGGCAAGCATTCCTGAAGCGCATCCGCTGTCCCGACAATATATAAGAGGGTTCACACGGGGGATGGCATAGAAACATACGCTTCTGTTCTCCAGCTGCGATCATGCATCGTGCCAGGGTAAAACATGCGAAAGCTCGCAACTCCAAGTCGTCACCGTTGATAATCTATATAACATAAATCAGTAAGGAGCTATACCAGTGAGGATATTACAGACCTGCGGCATGATCTCATCGACGATCCTCCGACTCCATTTTGTCATACCATATTCCAAGCTTACATCCGCTAGCAGCACAAGTGCGGGACGATACAATGCATATCTTTGTAGGAATTCCGCGTGCCAAAGTGCTGTGAGTAGCGGTTCGACTGCGGTATGGGCTTGTTTTACTTCCTAATGGGAGATTTGATTTGAGCTGCCATGACGGTATAAATCTAGTGTGCTTACGCGCAAGGAAAGTACTTCATACAAAGGATCTCGCATGCGAGAACCAAGAGGGGTGGTAGCACCAAACCAATATTCTCTTGGTCCAAACACCCCAGATGGTCGTTTCGGTGCCAGATAGTCACGATACATACGTTCTTGCCCCCTATAGTATTGTTAATGTTTCCGAGATAGACAATGATGCCAGATGATATTTACCGTCGACTGGCTCGAAGGACCAGAATATTCCATATCTCATTCGCCCATAATTGATAGTCTACGATAGTGAGCCCCGAGAAGACTGAAGGATCGAGTAGCATAGATATAGCTTCCTGGCATTTCCCTTGCCGTGCTAGCTATTTTCCAATGAATACATTTGTGAATTATTGTTTGGAGAGCCTACTCACCCGGTAGGCACGGTTCAATATCATTGTTAGCCGTGTGTTATCAGGACCTCCTGCTTCTGTGAACGCCGCGACAACATTCTCCTCTATTGCAGCCAATTGCGCATTCCCTTTGCAAAAGCATTATGATAAAATTTCATTAATCACAATCCTTATGAATCGACGTACCGAGCATCGTCCATGCAATACTCTGGACTGCATGTTGCCCCCATTGTTCGGCTTCCGTAACAGCATCACGTCGGTTGTCAGTCCAATAATCGTACATACTAGAAGCTTGTGCAATCTTCTCGAAAGATGCTGAGATCGGTTGTTGCTAGAATTTTGCTCTTAGTATCTGTGTGGAAGTAGGCGGTTGTCTGTGAGATACTGATACGCACATGGCTCACTGTGAGAAGCTTCTTGACATCGTGTAGGATCTCCATGGGATGGAGTTCGGCTTGAAGATCGTTCATAAATGGCCTTCTGCCTCGCTCAGTGGGTGGAAGGCGATTAAGTAGCCTTGAAAAGGACGCGAAATCAGATTTACGTTCGGAAGTATGCAAGCTAGGCGTACCCGATACAATGTTGAAGCGTTTGAGGGTCATTATTCGTCCGAGATGTAGTAATAGCTTCTTGAAGAAGCTATATAATGGTCATCTGGTTGCCCACCTACTAACACTTTAATGTATGCTGTATGCACCTTTCTACAAGCTAAATACTGATGTCGAAGGTAGTGCATACGAGCGAGGTTCAACAAGGCATGCTGTCGCACTCCTCTGAAGGGTATATTCAGACACTAACATCATGCCATGGAAGACAACTTACGAATCATTGAGTTCGTGGAAATGTTGCTCGAAGAATCGACGTAGATTTTCTGTCGCGACCATTTCGTCCCCTACGGCCAAGCCCCTTTCCCATCTACTGCGTGTGAATAGTGGAGGTCTGGAACGGATAATCATACACCTTACAGCGCATAAGCATCAGCTTGAGCATATTCCTTCTTATCCGCCTGCGTCTTGAAAAGGTTATATGCTATGGACAAATTGCCATGAGAGACGTCAGGAACATAAAAGAAACTCTCGTACAGTTGGATATTATGCCTTTCCTAACGGCCCGATTACCCTCTCGGAGATTACCCGCTACCCATAAATGATAATCTCGCCAAAGTGATTGCACAGCTTCGAAGGAGAGCTTCAAGAAACTAACGAAGCAACGACGAGCAAAGTATCCGAATAGAGAGCGACGTGTCTATGCGACATATCAATAAAACCGATAACTACGAAGCGAGATGGTTCACTTACAAGGGGAGCAGGCTATGGGGTCGTACCATTAATTGCGAGTGAGGTCAGAGCATTGGCGGAGCTCACCTCGTCTTCGTCGCGCTCCAGGAATAAAAATGGTACATCTGGGCAGAGGTTGGTCAAACTCTATGAAACCGCCATCCCGACGTCAGCTACGGACTTTGGAAGAACAACACCAGTTGATCTGGAGTTCTGATAGCGGCATGCTTTAATGACATCAGAACAGCGTCTCAGGAAAGAAAGAGTAAACTTACCGTCTCTTTTATGTCAGAAACAACTTGGAACGCAAGTGCAGTAGAAGGTTTAGCTCCATCCTCTATCGCTGCCATGAGCTGCGCGTAAGTAGCAGGTTGCATAACCTAGGAACATGTTAAATGACGCAGATTGGTATGATATAGGCAACATTACCTCCGATACTTCAGGTAGGAGCACGCGATACATGTGTAATAGAAATTGCGAAGGCAGGCTCTTGTCTGCGTATGTGTGAAATAAAACCACAAATATCTTCAGAATATGGACATGATGAGGTCTAAGAGTGTGGCTCGTTGGAGGCGGTCCTTCTGGAGCGACATGAGGCCGACTTCCAGATGCTTGTGAGGCTCCGTTCATATCTTCAAACAAAAATTTGGACGAGTGGCGGGCAGAGTTCAACTTGGTTGTTCGAGTTCAGAAGGACTCGGATTGCGTCTGACGCGGATCGAAATGCGCGTCGCATGGAGCGCCTATTGTCAAACAAGCGCTGGTACATTATATCCGTATCGGCGCCAAGGACGAGCGGCCAGGTCAACTTGAAGATTTTTGGTCTCTAGTCGACCAAACTGCTCATTCCCACCATGGCTCTCAAGGGCAATCAAAAGCGTATGGCAGAGTCGGCGGCGGTAAGCTTCTGTGTTATTCGGTTTCTCAGGCCTTACAGAGATACAGGGCCCGTCCAAAAGGCGCAAAGTTACTGCTACGAAGTCGAAGAATTCATTTGAAGGTGCCAAGAAGAAACCGAAGGCTAAGGGCAAGGACAAGGCGTCCGACCGAGGGATAATCCCCATACCTGCTGTTATAGAAGAAGATGTAGAGCTATCAGATGAGGATCTCGACCTGCTCGAGGAGTACGGCAATGCTGCTTCGTTCTTGAACCGGCTGGATGAGAAAGGCATCGCCAGGTAAGTCAATTTACGGAGTAACTTATCTAACTTATGTCTATCTATAGGAGCAAAAAAGAGACAGAAAGGCTGCACCAGATGAACAAGCCAACTCGCGTCGCTGTGAAGGATGACTTGCCTGCCGTAAATTCAGACGACGAGGAAGAGGAGGAGGAATGGAGCTCTGGTGTCGATCTCAGTGACGACGAGGATGTCGCATCATCAGATTCGGATGCAGATTCAGATTCCCAGTCATCGTCAAGTCGTCAAGTTCCTCGGCGAAAGAAAGAGAAGAATCCAGAGTCAGATGATGAAGAGATGTCATATGAGGCTGCCCCTCGGAAAAGGAGGGCATCATGGGAGCCAGAGTCAGATAAAGAAACAGGCATTGAAAGACTTCCGATAAAGCTCGCAGATGGACAAATCAAGAAGAGTAGCGGTGCGAAAATATTCCTGTCGCTGAAAGACAAGGACGAGAGTGAAGAGGAAGAGAAAGACCCTGAACCTTTCAGAGAGGAACATAGAGTTGAAGATGTTTCAACTGGTGCTAGATTCGGCCGACCTGCTGTGGTTGACGTAGTGTCGAATAAATCCCGCAAAGCGCGAGTCCAGGCTGCAAAAGAACAAATCGCTGGCATTTGTCAGGAGATCGTAGCGGACCCAGAAAACAGTGTATGTCCCCTGCATTTTGAAACGAGCGCGTTCTTACTCACGTCGTCTTGACCTAGTTGGGCCTACTTCGACGATTACACACATTCTCCCTATCGGAGATCTCTACTCCTTCTCATCCCGACCCTGTTTCAAATGATCCTGTAATTCGCAAACTCACCTTCCTATCCCAACTGGCCGTTTTCAAGGACATCATCCCCGGATACCGCATTCGTGCGCTGACCGACATGGAAAAGGCCGAGAAAGTCAGTCAAATGGTCCAGCGCACTCGGGACTGGGAACAAGGTTTAGTGAGCGTATACCAGTCATATCTTCGCTCGCTGGAAGTCGAAGTGAAAGGTAAGAACAATGATTGTAGTCATCTCAATCTTGAGCGGCCTCTGACCGTAACAGTATTCACCAGCCAAAAGTGAATTAGCTGAAGTGGCGTTGCAATGCATGTGCACACTTCTCGTCGACCTCACACACTTCAACTTCCGCGTCAATCTGATGAGCACTATTGTTGCAAGTCTAAGCCGAAAATCGTGGGATAAGGTACGTATGCATTGTTTTAGCTTCCGCCTACTCCAACTAAAAATGCCACGCAGACCTCGGACCTATGCCTCAACACCCTGATCTCAGTCTTCCATGCTGACTTGAACGGGCTCGCATCCCTTGAATTGGTCCGGCTACTCAACCGCATGATCAAGGAGCGTAAATTCAACGTGCACCCCGAAGTCCTTTCGTGTCTCGCGCACCTCCGGCTTAAGACGGAGCTTGGAGTACGCGCGTCCGATTCGAAAGCGGACAAACCGGAGGGGAAGACCTATGCAAAGGGAAGAGCTGCGGCACGTCGGGCGAAGGGCAAGCCGACAGACCAACCCCATCTGAGCAAAAAAGCGCAGAAGGCGCTCAAGGAAAAAAAGGAGATCGAGAAGGAGATGCATGAAGCGGTCGCACAAGTCGACAAAGAGGAGCGCTCTGCCAATGTATGATCTCATCTTCTTTGGGCTGGGTTACTGGATCTAGGGCTGATTTAGACGTTTTATGACAGCAAACAGAGACGCTGAAACTCCTCTTCGTCCTGTATTTCCGGATACTGAAGAATCCGCACCCGACCCCGCTCTTACCGGCAGCGCTACAAGGGATCTCAAGGTTCTCCCACCTTGTCAACATTGACTTTTTCAAGGACCTTTTGCAAGTGCTGAAAGAGCTGATGACTCGTGAGTCACAAGTAACAGCCGGTGAGGGTGAGCCGTTCCTCAACGGCGCCGACTCGCCATCTCACATCCGAGATGTCCAACACCACTTGCTGTGTATCGTAACTGCATTCGAGCTGCTATCTGGCCAAGGTCAGATCTAGTTCGGTCCCGTCAGTTGTATCTATCACCTGCTGAAACATGACGTCTTTTTGCACAGGAGAAGCGGTGGATATTGATCTCAGTGATTTCTTCGGCCGCCTGTACGCTATGCTTCCCTCAATAGCTCTCATGACGGATATCGAGGCATCTCCCGATATCCAGTCCAACTCAAGCAAGAACGCCGCATCCCACAAATCACAGAGCCTGTCCGACCTTGTGTTCCGCGCTCTTCATCTAGCGTTTTCGCGCCGAACATCCGCAGGCGCCTCTCCTCCCTGGCGTTCCGCCGCGTTTGCAAAACGACTCCTTACTGCGTCCTTGCAATGGCCGCCGAACACCGCTTTACGTGCCATAACGTTCGTCGGCGACCTGGTAGAACGAGATCCGAAGCTGGAGGCACTATTGTCCACCGATGACCGCAGTGTTAACGGCGTCTATCGTCCGGAGCTCGACGACCCTCAGCTCTGCAATCCCTTTGGCGCGAATTTTTGGGAACTGCATCTTCTTGCGAAGACATACTGGGATAAACGCGTCAATAAGGCGGCCGCAAAACTTTTGAATTTCTCTTCATGAGGAAACTTGACCCCTACGTAGGGTAAGTGTACTAGTGGCTACATTTCGTGCATACGCGGTCTTTTAAAAAAAGTAATACACACTAGGCATATGGCTATTAACGGTCACACTTGAGTGGATAAAACGCTATTGTCAAGATTGGAGTTATTGCTACATCAAAGATACTTCAGAGTCCGGAGAATGTCCAATATTAATACCAAGGGGAATTAAGATACGAGAGAGCCTTGGGGATTTGTTGCTCCGATCTCGATAAATTAGTGGGGGTGGATGTCATGATTGTGGATAAAACATTCCGTCTGTGTTTGGCTTTGCGCCGAACATGCTCGCCACGTCCGTGTCGTAAGCAGCTGCGGAGGACAAGCCCGAGTCGACGCGGCCTCCGGATGGATGGGAAAATGACATATTGTGCGGGACGATCGGGGTTGTGTAGGTAGGGAAAAAGGCAGAAAGTTGCGGCGTCCCCGGAGAGTGTGGGGGAGAAAATTGCTGCGAAGATGCCCGACGGGGCCTCGTTGACGGCCTATATCTTGAGAACCCGACTAGCTCTGCGGAGGGACCACAATTCCGAGGAACTACGGTGCGCTCGAGATAATAAACAAACGCAGCAAGAACGATGCCGTCTATGATGATTTGCTGCGTAATGATGTTCTGACCTGTGGGACGTGACGGCGAGAAGCGCACGTGATAGAGAAGTGATCAGTAACATGAAGTAAAAGATGGGAGAAAGGCACGGAATTAACCGCGGCTAGTTACTTACTTGCATCTAACCACTTGCATCTACTCAACCGTGATTCCGGCAGTGCCGCCGTCACGAACTGAGACGGGGTGTTTGTCGCGTAGAGGGGAGGAGTTTCTTCGAGATATGCTACTTCCTGGTCCACGCACGTTTGTCCGCAATACAACTTGGTGATACATTTCGCTTCCGACGTCCATCGCTTGGCGAGCGAAATCGCGCCCTGAAAGCCATGAAGATTCGGCGAGCTATGGACGTCGTCGATGGACGAAATGAACATCTTCATCCTTAGGAGCACGCTTGGTTGGTGCAGGGATTGTTGCGAGCCGGACATCAAGGCAGTCAATCTGTCGACGTCAGCCGTGAAGACGGCCATCCCTTCCGCCCACAGGCTTAGGCTAAGGACTCGATTGTGGATCTGCACAGGCTGGAAGGTAGGCGAAACGTCTGCGGCGCTCAGAAAGTTGGAGTGCGGACTAGAAGGTAAATTGAAGAGGCCGGTCCCCATGTGAAGCGGCTCTAGTTTGATAGGGGCTCTGATCCGGTTGTATGGCGGTGAGGGCGGCGGTGAGCCAAGCGCGACGGCGAGTGACGACGAAGAAGCGCTTGGATACATGCTCTGAGGATGCTCGAACGGGTTGATGGCATTGATGGGGGAGGTATTAGGGAAAGGCATATTGGACGATAGCTGAGCCGCGAAGTCTGTAACTGAAAATTCTGCGGTAGAGGACGACGGGGACGAAGATATGTCGTTGGGGTCCAATTTTAGGAGGCCGTCATGAGTGTCCGGGCTATCGTCAGTCTTTGGTGAAGCTAACAGCCCATTCTCTTGGAACAGCTCTTCACCGCCAGCAACTAGATGAAACTCTACCACCAATAATCAGGACAAATGAGGTTATTTTAGGATCACGAAGACAGACCTGGTTCCCCTCTCCACATATTTCTGAGAACCTGGATATGACTGGCGACCTGCTTCTTGGAACGTTCTATGCCGGCCTGTTTGAGGTGCTCGACAAGAAATTGGTTCCGCCATCGACTGCGTCCACGAGAATACGTTGCCCAAGGCGATTCCCAATACTGTTTCAGGCCTAGCGTTGATAGAAGATTTTAGCCCCCAATTGCTGATGAGTCAGCTGGAAATATGCGCCCTACCTTGGACGAATATTTTCTCGACGTCCTCGGACCAAACCTCGCTACCGTCCTTGAGCAGCTTATGGTGTTTACGGTGCGGTGTGAGTGATTTATGAAGGGCGCCGTCATGGATGCACCTGTCTGAGTCAAGAGAGTTGGAACGCGCTGAGGGGGAGGGGGAGGAGTTCATGGTGTACTGAGCGCGAGCAGAACTTCGCGACATTACGTCCAAACCCATGTAAGACCACGTTTGAGCGTGTGTAAGTACAGGTCGAGATTTGGAAAGACGAAAGGAGATCGGAAGGGGGAGATGCGTCCGACGTAAAGCCGTTATATATGAGAAAGCTGGGCCTGTTCTGACGCGTACTAGCGTAGACAAATACAAGGATCATGGCAGAGACCTTTCATCGGCGCAGCGCTGAGGGCCGGGAAGACCATCAGTGATCCGGTAATAGCAAAGGGGGACCGCCTGTTTGGAGTATGCAATACGGAGACCCCTGTCAGATACTATCAAGATCGGAAGAGTCGTATGTACGCACGGTGGGAATGGAAACGAACGCAGCAGCAGAGGAAGCAGCTCCGGTGACTTCTCCCTCTGGGCGCGTTCCTGCGAGTCCTTTTGGAGGTTAGTTTCCGGTGCTCTGGGCATCCCACCCCATAACTCTATCCTTGCCTTGCACACAATGCACTGGCAGAGAGAGAAAGGTAGCACGAAGGGTCTGATGACACGGAACTATTATTCCCAACGCTGCCATCCTTTGAGCCTTCCAGTTCAGGACGGCGAATAAGCACTCGTCCGAGCGAGTCAGAAACGAGCGTCCTGATATGGCAGACAAAGGGAGCCATAAGGCTCACACCGGCGATGTTTCCCGACCTAAACATCACAGCTGAACATCTCCACATCGGCATCCATGCGACCTAGCAACGAGAAAGGAGAGCGCTGAGGGTGAGCATGCAGAGACAATTGGTTGGTAGATCGTTCGACGGAAGCAAATCTCGCCCGTCCCCTAAAGGCAGGTCCGTCCCAGCAACTCGTCCAGTTCATTTTGACATACGAAAAGGTTTGATCTCGAGGATTAAACATGGTCCAAAACAAAGTCTCTCTCCTTGGTGGCCTCGCGCTGCTCAGTGGCATCTCAGCTCAGCGTGCACAGCTCGGTCAGAAGATTAATCCGTCGGCTGAGGAAACTCGGATTGGGTTAGCTCTCACGCAGGGAATAAACGCCACCGCCACTGCCATGTTCAATCGGAGCATGAACAGGCGCTTCAGCCACATGCTTCCGGCGACTACGCATTAGGACACACTCCGAGCTCAATGGGCACAACCACAGAGTCTCTCACCCAGAAATGGCTGCGCCAAAACATACAGACATATGTTCAGCCAGACGCTGTATACGCCCATGTCGACGCTGTTCTCGCTCGGTACCAGTCTATACGCCCAAAGACGGACGTTTACAGTTCAGTAACCGTGATTGTCAGTTAATCAGCGCACTCATCTGTTTCCAGCCTACGACGACGGTAGGACACAGTTGTTACTGTGTATCCACGGTCTTTTACCTATTTCCTACCGTGGCACGGCGTACAACATTCCAATAGCCGTATGGGTGCCCAGGGAATATCCACGCTTTGCCCCGATTGCATATGTGGTGCCCACAAGTGACATGCTCGTGAGAGCAGGGAAGCATATGGAGGTTAGCGGTCGATGTCAGATCGAGTACATTCAGAATTGGCAAAGGAAAAGCGAGGTGAGTATGGATCAGTCCGGCGACCTTGCGTTCCAAACGTCTTACGATTGTACAACCTACCCTTGCACGATCACAGGGCTGCAATCTGGCTGCCATGTTCGAAGTGATGCAGGACCATTTTTCTCGAGAACCACCGGTGTATGCGAAGCCAAAGGCACCCGCCTCGCCACCACCACAAGGACAACCTCGGCGTTCGGACTCAACGCAGCCAGACTATTCAGCGCGTCCTCCTCCGCCTGTCCCGGGGACACGCCCCACATCTTCACCCCTAAGTCGTTCTGCGTCAATACTGCCTGGTGGGAATGACGATCGGCCCCCACTACCTGTTAGACCAGGCATGTCTTCTGCGTTCCTTCCACCGGATGTTTCGCCCGCCACACATCCACATTTGGGCATCCGCGCTCATCCTTCTAGCGTGATCGCACCGGTGAGTTATACATCGTCAAAACTTCTACATCCCTAACTCATTTCCTCGCGTCATTGCACGGTAATTATAGCCAGCACTGCCAGGAAGACCTCCCCCTCCGCTTGTACCTCATGATATAGCTGATCCTGGTCTTCCGCAATACATGCTACCGTCACTTCCTCCTCAATATGCTGTTCATGAACGCTCAGCTTCTCCTACTGCTCAATTGAATCTCGGACCGCCTGCTAATACTAGGCTAGTTTCGAATTCGCCGGGACCAGTAGTTTGGTCACCGAGTCCTGGTTCGATGGGTGAAGACATTTCACGATCCTCGATCGCGTCGTACGCTGTGCCTGGCCGTATACCCTCGCAGTCGACAAATCATTTTCAGACTTTGTCTCATCCGCCGCCGCCACCGCCCCTTCCAGTCTCTTCCCCGGAGGTCACACAACCCGAGCCTCAAGCTCTCCGCCCGTATCTTCCTCCTTTCCTCTCTCCTCAATCGACCGGGGGCGCTCACACCGCTCACATTCATCCTCCGCCCCCGCCTCCAACGCTAGGATACTCGCAGCCTGTCTCAGCACCAGCACCGGTGCCCCGTCCACCGGTCTCCATCCCTCCACCTGATCTATTGGACGCGGAAGATGATGACTCAACATTGTCCGTTGCTCCTGCACGTGCCCCCGCACCGCCTCGTCCACCCAATCCGGAGCTTGTCCGTCTGCATGATCAAGTACACGCCAAATTATCCTCAGAGTTGGCTTCCTTGTCACAGGCAATGGCGCTTGATGCTGAACGCTTGCGCGCCCACCAAACTGACTTGCTCGCGGGAGAACCGGCGATTCGGGACGAGATGGCGCGCTTGGAGGCTGTCCGTGACGTGTGCAGGGGTGTATCAGGGAGGATGAGAGCGGTAGTGGAAGACGCGGAGAGGAATGTCGCTGAGTTGAAACGAAAGGGGGACCCAGATGTCGATGAACTCGTGTGCTCGACCACGATCGTTCATAACCAGTTACGTCGATTCATAGCTTTTATTTTGTGGGTGGTCATCGAGCGGTTCTGACATTTGTGTCTCACGTAGACTGATCAATTTGGTGGCGGAGGATAATGCGATCGAGGACACCATATACCACCTCCACAGAGCCCTCAATGCGGGCCGAATAGACCTAGAACGCTTTATACGAGTGAGTCATAACGTCTTACTTCCCTCTCGGTCACAGGTCGGGTTGCTGTTGAACTGAAAAGCTAAAATTTGCCCTCTGTAATTTCCTCCCAGACCGCGCGTATCCTTGCGGAAGAACAGTTCACGAAGAGGGCCTTGATTGAGAAGATTTTGGGAGGCATACCCATGGGCGAATCGGCCTATTCCGTGCGGGAGTGGTCGTAAGGCGCCGCGTGGACCTATTCGGTCGCCGTGGACGGAAAGGGAGGGAATGTTTGGGAGACATCGGACCATCCCATAGGTTCATGTCTAGCAGGAAATGTGACTCCTATCAGTTGACGTCGCACCTCTACTATCACCGAGCGCTCGCGCCCCGCCTCTATTGTGTATTCGTATACATACGGCCATCTTTGGGAGATCGCCGGGAGAGAAAACAGCCCTTTCCTTCTTTCGGCGGACATTGGCTATCCTCTCTAGATCTGTTTTGTAACGCGATACTTTGGGATCAAACAGTGGTACTCAGAATGACACTGATCGTGAATTCATATTTCACAAATATGATTTTTTTAAGGTTTTCTTTTGGGCTAGCTAGTACATTGACAGGCGTTGACTCGTGCACAGTAGATGGGTGCACATGGCGCACACCGAGTAACGCTCGTATGGAAGTAAGCTTCAAGGGTCTGTGACGGGGCACCATGCATATCACATGGAGCTACACAATACGAACCGTTTGAAAATCGAATTGCGAAATGGTAGTAATAGTACAGCAGAGGAACGTATAAGCTCGCTCCATTCCATGAAGAAAGGCACGTATCCTAGCATAAGCCCAGGCCTGACCTGAGAACGTCCCGAAAATCAAGAAGCGATACACGGCACAGCGATCGTCACAGCGCAGCGAGGAACAAGGAACCCATAGCGTCATAATACACCGATACATGAACAAAACTATAGTTTACCAAACAACGGGAAAGGTTATCTCAATCAAGTGGCGAGTTCATCAGGCTGCTCCGTCTTGTGCGGATATGCCCTAGCTGGTGTGCGTCCGGGAGACAGCGCTGTTCCAGCGTTGCTGCCTACCCACCTCCACACTCTCATTTCATCACCGCCCTCGACCTCCTCGAGGTTCGTGCGAACGTTGGAATTGCTCTCTACGACGCGCTCAACGCGTTCCCAGAGACGACTCCGAGCGCGGATGGAGTGTTCATCCTGCAGGATCAGGTCCCGGAGTTGGAGTGACGAGAGGTAGGGCTGGGGGGCCGTGATTGGGTCTGTGTGGTGCGCCAGTTCCTGGTTGCGAAGGAGGTCCAGAGCGATCTGTACGAGGGAGCCAGCACGATCGTTCTCAATCAAGTTCCGCGCACGGCGCCGACGAACGGTGATTGTACCCATGATTATTGACAGCAGCGCTGCACTTTTCAATCAGCGTAGTTTTAAAGTGGGACAGCGACCTTGTGCTCACCGAAAATTTGAGTGCGCCATTCGACCCAAGACTCTCTTGCCTTAACTTTAATTACGCATGTCCAATCCATAGCAGGCGTGTGATGCGCAAGATAGCGCTTGCCCCTGCCAACCAAAAAAAACAGGTCAAGCCTTCTGCCGAGGATATTTGTCATTGACATACTCAGGGTTTTCACCAACGAAAACACCGCCCCATGCCACAAGCTGCTGAATAGCCTCATTGAATGTATCTTCGAAGGCGGGCATCAATTGCGGCTGAGTGAAAATAATACATCAATACAAATTTTAGAGTGACGCCATATAGGATAATCGTACCGATGTTTTCCTTCTCAGACTTTCTCTCAGATCGTCTACCTCAACACCCCATTTCTGCGCCTCTTGTGCCTCGGTTCCAGGCTGTTCGCTCTGACCCACACCTGCGCACAACCTACGGCCTCTCTCGGCAGCTAGCATAGACTCTACGGCTTTACCAAGGGCCCCAATATGCCTCTTTCGACGCGGATCTTCCACGCAACGGGGAGGTAAAGCGACGGATCCTAGTCCAGGAACGCCATCAAGAACTAGCGCCAGCGTAGTGTGCACCAGTTGCGAAATACCAGTTTCGCTCGGACCAGCATCATGTGTGGGGAGAACGTAAGTGTTAACGGCGTTGGGGTTCTTCGGTGTAGAGGTATGGGGAAGAGACAAGAAGGATAGTAGAGGGTGTGGTCGTAGAAGATAACCCGTTTCGCATACCATAGTTGAGGAGGTGCATGTAGCATGTGCAGGACATTGAATACAACTATCGGGGCGAGGAATAGGAAGGAGAGGGAGAGGAGGACATGATTCAGCTAATACAATCTCGGTCCCTTCAGCCACTTCTCCGTCAGGAACAGCCGTTTGAATTGGAAGGGGCGAGTGCACAGAGTCCGTAGAATCTGTTTCAGTTGGAGCGTACAACAGCGTCCTGTTTTCTCGATTGCATGCTTCGACAAGAGCACGCCTGGACCTCAGTCCTTCGAGAACATTGTTCGTCTTAGTCCCGGTTTCGCAGAAACCTATAAGTGCAGATTCAGTCTTGTAGTCATAGAGTGTATGCAGGCTTCCCATCGCCAAAAGGATGAGTAGAAGGCGAAGAATCAAAGGAGTAGATGCTGGTGCCTCTTCAGTATGGCGAATCAACTTTCCGCCTTCTGAGATCCGTTGAGAGATGGCTACTGTCTGTTCATCTTCAGCTATATCTGAAACTGCTTCAGGAAGTTCTTCAAGGTCTGAAGCGGGAGATTTTTCCTCGTCGGGATATTGCAAATCTTCTGCTACTGACTGCTCCCTCCATTCTGTGCCAATGTCGGTGGGGCGATCTTCTTCAGCTTGGCGATCTAAGTATACTTCCTCGTCCTTCACCCTGGCAGATGGCTGAGCTACCTCACTCTCGATCACCACCTCGGCGACCAGTTGTCCCCGCTTTGGCTTAGACGATGTTGCCTTGGTTTCCCGCATGGCCTCAGGTGGGAGGACAGGCTCAAATTCACTCTCTGGAGGTTTGACGCTAGGTGCGCGCCTCCTTGGTATCTTGGTCGGCTCTTCCTTGGTGGGAGATGGTGGAGCAAACTGCGGTGGAACAGACATTGCTTTGGATGCGCGTGGAATAGCAGTTGGACGTCGAGTTCTGGGACGGACGGGAGAAGGACGCGCAGGGGAAGACTCGGCACCGGATTGGAAAACGTTGTTGTCTTCCCAACCCGAGTCGACCTCTTCCGCTACGGTTTGAGATACACGGCGGGCTCGAGCGCCGGCTTCCGTTGCCTAAGAATGGCATTAGGATAATTGTGCAAAGTTATACTGATGGACTTTGCATGACGCACATTCTTCTTATTCCTACTGACTTTCCTTACGACAGGTTCATCTGGCTCGCTATCTTCGACAACGACGGGCTCCATAGGCTTCGCTGCACGCCTACGAGATGGACCACCAAGGCTTGGTTCCGCTGAAGAGCGGCGTCTCTTGACCTAGTCGTATATGCTTAGCTATTCCTCCATAACATACCAAGACGAATACCGACCGGTTCTGGTTTAACAGGAGCGGGATCTACAACCTCAGATGGTGCCCTCGATGCCCGCCGAGATGCGCCCCGAGTGACAGGAGCCTGCAGTAGCCATGGGTTGAACTGTGAAGACGCCCATAAGGAATTGTACACACCTTCCTGCCTTCGTTTATTGGCTTCCCCGTCACTCCGTCCGTGATTCCATCGTCGCTCGCTTGACTATTCTGCCTGTGCAGCCGTTCTTTGGAGAGTTTAACCGTTTTGTTTGTGATTTCATCGCTAAAGATCTGCACAAGCTTCCCCTTGGTGTACGGAGAGGGGTAATTGATGTTGTGGAAGCCAAATACGCCCAACAGCTGTGCTACGGTCAGAGTTGCAGGATCAAAGTCTGGTTTGAGGTAGTCGCCCTTCTCGATGACCTGTGCTGAGGTCAATGCGCGCGACATCGTGCTGAAGAGTGCGCTCGCTGTGAGAAACGATGAGCGCGCGGTGTGAGGGTCGTGTCCAACGTTAGGCGACGCGTAGATTCCCACGCTCGCGGGCGATCAGCAAACACGTAAACAGACAGAACACGTGATGCGGCGCTTGAGTAAATTACTCTGGCTTTTTCCTTAGATTGAGCAAATAGTTACATTAATATAGAACTAGATCACTGAGGGGTGGATGGAGGATATTTGGGACGGATGAATCCAGAAGCACCAAACCAGGAGCCTTTGAGCTATGACAAATGTCACTAATTGACCTACACGCATGAGATAAATAGATACCCACCATGTAGTTCCAGTACGCCCAGGGGAAGAGATCCTTCTTGAGATGATAAAAGAACCTGTCGTGCGAACGATGAGACATAAATCATGGTGAGGGAGAGACATGAAAATATTACCGGCTGGGAATTGCTTGGTCGTCAAAGAAGGGATACGAAGAGAATGATTCCTTTGGCTCTAGCCCGTACTTGAACTCTGCGAGCATCAGTTGTCCATAGCCGGTAAGAAGCTAGAAGAAATCAACAAATATGAATAGTGGAACAACAAAAGCACGTACAGGACAGCTGGTATATCCGTCATAATTCGCGTTAGCGACCTTGCCAGTGTCTACAACAGAGAACAGGTTCTCGGTTAACACGGGAGCCTGTGCGGTGATCGCCGCTGCCGTCTTGCTGGTAGGCAAGCTCGAACAGTCCCCGATCGCCCATACGTTGTCGAACTTCGTGGACCTTAGAGTCTCTTTGTCTACAGCAACCCAGCCTGCCTCATCTGCGATCGGAGAACCCTTGATGAAATCCAATGGCCCCATAGGAGGGACAACGTGTAGAAGTGTGTAATCCACATCCACCGTGGAGTTGTCCGACTTCTTAAAGGT
Source organism: Hermanssonia centrifuga (assembly GCA_001913855.2). Taxonomy (NCBI): domain Eukaryota; kingdom Fungi; phylum Basidiomycota; class Agaricomycetes; order Polyporales; family Meruliaceae; genus Hermanssonia; species Hermanssonia centrifuga. The sequence continues at coordinate 75,773 of MLYV02000944.1, forward strand.
AGCCTTCCGGTTTCCTGTGTCTACAGAGACAAGGTTGTGCTGGAAGTGTCCACCAACACCGCGTTCCTTTCGTAGATTTTCGAGTGCGTCTGAATACTTCTTCACACTAAACATGGTGGGCATGCCATTGTAAAAGTCAATCTTGATTTTGTCACCTCTTCCAGTCTGTTGATACCTGTCCCAGGCCATCCACATAATTTTCTGGGGTGCTGTAAAGTAACGTCGGTTCAATGCACTATTCGAAGGAGAAACCAGGGAAATAAAACGTACCACCGGCACACTTTACGACACCAGCAGGCTGTGTAAAGACAGCGTTTCCGGACCTCAAAGCGTCGAGGTCTTTCCAAACCTTGTCACATGTGTTATATGAGTAAATGGACGAGACACCCGACGAGGGATCGGCCAAAGCTTTTGATAAACCAGTGATACCGCCCCAGTTGATCTGCAGACCAGTTGCGACAACGAGGGACTCGTAACCAATCTCCCTTCCGGAAGTCGTAGTGACGGAAGATGACTGTGGAGAGAACGCCTTCACATTCTCCTTGATATGGGCGAGGTGTGAGGGAATCAAGGAATCGAGTGGTTTGCGCGTCTCGGCCTTTTCTTTAAGGCCTGCACCGACGAGGGTCCTAAAAATGAAAAATTTGTAGTAGAATTTGGTATGAAACATAGGTCTACTAACCATCCAGGCTAATAGGGGTAGCATAAAGTGAACAAGTAGCCCAGAAGGAACATATAGCAATTACGAACCTGGTAGTAATGATACTCAGCATCGTCGAGGATGGCGATGTCCCCCTTAGCCAGAGGCTTTCCAGCAGCACGGAATCGGCTATAAATTTGATTTGCAACCGTCAGACCGCCCGAACCTACAAAAGGATTTGCGCGAAAGGCGGTATCAGCGGCTATGGAAAAGCACAGTCTCACAGGGCAGCTACGCACCAGCGCCGACTACGACGACCTTGTATTTGTCCTTCTCAGCGGTTGTACTTGCCCACCTCGCACGAGCAGCAAAAGACGGTTTGAGTTTGAGAAGGGCGCCGGCTCTCCTAGAGGCGTGCATGATTTTCAGCGACTGCTCAGTCGGAGGTGCGTAGATGAGTGTGTGTCGCAAGCGGATGAACCTGCAGGAAGAGGTGTAGGAGAGCTGCGAGGTACTGCAGTACTTTCGGAAGACGCAGGTGAGCTTTTAGGCTGCAGAGAATTCGGATTTGAGGAAAGCTAGATGCAATCCATGACCAAAAAAGACGCCATACTCGTACTAGCCGATTAGTAAGCAGATGTTACAGTGTTGGACACTCTGTCACGGTCGTTCTCGAGCCACTCTCGCCCTTCGCCTGTCCTCTCCAGTATCTTGTCACACGACGTATCTTGGCGTGGCCATGGGAAAGGGGAAGATAACGAATATCCTCGGTACCAGTCAAGTATACTTATAACAAACCTTGAGTCGAGATAGCAACCCGGACGATCTTCGACACTTTGACTAGTTGTGACCGTGCCGGAATACCGTCCGCTGTGCTGCGAAACAAAGCGGAGGGACGGAGTCAAGCTCATTGTGCAGACGCTTCATGAAATTCACCATGACGAAAGGTACTGTTCATCAAAATATGTTACATCGCTGAGCGGTTGCTCTGATAGATGGCCGGTCAGGTTTATACGCCCGTCTGGCAGAACGAACCTAGTCCGGTCCTGCATCCAAATAGATTGCTCCTCTGGTGACAGCTCAGTACTTTTCAGTCTTAAAACCCTGGTCAACCTGAGGCTGTCTTGTCTGCCCACTGTCATAATATCACTTCACACAGTCAGAGTTGTCACCGAATGATGTGATGGGCCGCCCTGTTAGCAACGGGTACTGTAGCCCGTCGCTATGCAGTCGCGTCTCTTAAGCTTATTCTAGCCCGCCGACAGAGACATAAAACCATGAGCCCCTCTAAGACGGATCTTCACCAGCCGACACACGCTCCCTAGCTTGTCTATACCCCGGCGCCCTTCGTCTTTCTTTCTTCCTTCTCCTTTCATCACTTGCCCCTGGGTGGCTGTACCTTATTAAACCTTCCTACTTTCTCATTTCCTGTTGGTTGGTTCTTCCATTATTGACATTATTATTAGCCAGCGGGCCTGTGCAGCACGCTTGTAGTACCATCTATCGACAGATATATCCATCTATCCTTTTATCATTGCCATGGCGCTTCCGAGTCGACCTAACGTGCGTGCTGGTCTTCCATCCAACCCTCGTTCGCGTTCTGTCACTGCCGGTGGTCCGCGATACGACCTTCCCCCCCGTCCAGAAAGCGCAGCCAGTGAACGCCCATCGCAACGCGTTCGCACAACGTCCTCGCCGAGTAACCCTCCTCCTCAGTTGCGCACACAGCGTTCGCTGGTGGATCTATCCAGGAGTGGTACCACATCCCGCCGATCTGAGCGTACGAAGCAGGACGTTGTACCACCTCTCCCTCCACTACCCCCTTCCAATGCGACATCTAGTAGCAAGTCGTCTAGGTTCTATGGGACCCGACAGGGGTCAGTCGGATCCATAGGTACCAGTACCTCTTCGACCTCCTCGGAACCAAACAGCCTACAGTCCTATCCCAGCTATGCATCTTCTTCCACAAGTCTGGAAGACATGACTAATGAGGAAATGAAGGACGATATGCCTGAGAAGCTTGCCCCTGGCTTCGGCTCCTCACTCTGGAGTCGCGTAGCTGCTGCCGCCGGCAGTCTCACCGTGAATGTGAGTAAAGCCTGGCAGGCGAATGTGGCTACTTATAATGGCGAAGGTAAAGTAGATTTTTATATATTCCCCCACAGTTGTTGCTAACGTAAATTGCTCTTCTTTTCTAGTGACGCCTCCGGGACAAGAATCACGTCTGATTCGCGCGATGAAAGCGTACCACATCGAGAAAGCGCGTGAGCCGTCTGATCTTCCCGAGTGGCTCTTTGACGAACGAGACCGTGGGGTGAGCAGCCGTGCGCGCCTCGATGAGGGTTCTCCAGAGGCAGATATCCATAGTCCAACCCAGCCAGTGATACCACAACCGTCACGTACTACGGCTTCTTCTCCCACGCGACCCGCTGATAACGGTCGTACTCAGCCAAAGCAACAGTGGCAGGATCAGGACAGAGATAACGCCGTGCCTGTTTCAAAGGCGACACAACGACTCAGGGAAATGACAGCTGCCAAACGTAATCCGACCATACGCTTTGCTGAAGCCGTACATCCTCGACGTACTGGGGCAGGGAATAATGCCTCAGTGGATAGTGAAGTCGGAAGTGATGAGCAACGACGCCCTCCTTTACCTCTACCTGTCCACCGAATGCCGGATCCCGGCAGCTCACAGACTCCTCGGAGAGCGCCTACCCTCGCAAACGTCGACGTCAAAGGTCGGCGGCCGGCTGCAGGAGGTCTTCCGTCAGGAGTCAGACCACGAAGGACATGAACGGGAAGGACCTCATTTTATTTCTTGGGGCTGTGGGGGTTTGCGCGTGTCATCTACTGTGTGTAGTTTATGTTATACTTTGACTGTACGCGGTTGTAACGATACGGAGAAGAGTCCGTAAATAACCATCACGAGTTCTCCACAGATATTTGATGGAGCTGTGATCTGAGACTGTTCGTCCCCGACACAGTGGGAGCAAAGCGGGTGTAGCGAGTATAGCCTCGGAAGATGGTCTGTCAGTTTATAGGCTACAGACGATGTGGATCAGCAACAAGATTGGACTGTCGGGATACAGTTTGCCGGACAACGGTCACCTCGATGACTCCAAGACTGACCGGGATGCCCTAGGGCTTGTTCACCAGGCCGAGTGCAACAATCATCGAACTGGAAGAGAGTCGTGATGACACCGGTCGTGAAGGATGTCAACCTGGCATCAGCCTTCGATGCGATTGGATTGGGATGTATGCGTATGATTGGTCTATGGAATTGCCCACTGATTTCTGTCGAGGAGGAGGCTCTGTGAGTTTGATATGTTTTTTGATCGGTTGCGTGGCGACTCAGCACACACGCCCGTACTAGATATAAGCGGGCAGTCCCCCAGCAGTCCCAGCTTCAACCTTTCCCTTTCCTCCCTCCCTTCGTTTTCGTTCTTCTTCGTTCTCTATTCTCAGTCGAGTTGATCCTCGACTGTCTTCGTTCTTTCACTCGGGATCACCCCTCTTTGATAGAGTAACCACTTGCATTTTTTCCCCGGGAGGGCTCATTATCGTCTTTTAGTCCAACACAGTTCGACGACATCTCAACGGTCTTTTCTATTTCACAAAGCTTAAGCTCATTTTCGAACGTCTACTACAATGGTCTTCTTCGCACCTATCATCGGCGCTGCCACTCTCTTCGCAGGTTTCGCATCGGCTCTCCCCAGGCCAGACAGTGCAAGCGGTCCGGAGGTTGCCGTATCTGCCCCTAATGGCATCATTCTCTCTGACACCCCTACTGCCTCTTCGTAAGTGACCCTCTCCGTACATCTAAAATTACGCTCTAAACATTCGAATTGTAGGGCATTGGCGACGGCCTCTTCCTACCCTGCGTCCGCGGCGTCCAGCTACGCTGCCGCAGTCACATCCTCCGCAGCGGCGTATGGTTCATCAGGCTACAACAGCGGATACGGTAGCTCTGTGAATAGCAGCTACGGTTCCAGCTCTGTAGATAGCAGCTATGGTTCCAGCTCTGTCGACAGCAGCTACGGCTCCAGCTCAGTGGATAGCAGCTACGGCTCTAACAGCTATGGCAGCGGCTACAGCTCAAGCTCCTCGGCTTATGTTGCTACATCTACCGCCTCTGCCTCCAGCTCCATGATGACCTACGGATCTGGCAGCACAAACTGGGGTGGTTCTGGTTACAACGACTGTGTCAACCGTAAGTTTAGCCTGTCTGAGTTGCCCTCGGTTTTATGTAAGATTTACGCTGATGACCTTGTTCTAATAGAATGTATCGCATCGTTCGGTACACCCCCGGATTCATGGACGCCTCCTCCCCCGACTAGCACCTCTAGCTCTGGCTCTGGCGTGACCCACACTGTCATTGTTGCCCCCTCGCAAGGTGTATTGCGCTACGTGCCGTTCTTCGTTAACGCCAACCCCGGCGACACCGTCCACTTCGTTTGGCACGCAAACAACCACACCGTCACCAAGTCCTCTCAGCTTGAGATGTGCAACAAGACCAGCGATGCTCCCTTCGCTTCCGGTACCCAGAACGAGGGCTTCACATTTGACCAGGTCGTCAACGACACCACGCCCACGTACTTCTACTGTGGTACCCCCACTCATTGGTGAGTCTTCAGCTCATTCGTTCTTGCTTGTACTATTACTGAACGCTGTTGTTTGTAGCCAAAAGGGTATGTTCGGTATGATCAACCCTCCCGCAGGCACTGTGACCAGCAACTCCTCCGTCGGTAGCATGATGTCTTCCATGGTCTCCAACTCCTCGGATCTCTCTGCTATGTGGTCTTACACCAACAATATGACCGCCAACAACTCTGCAGCTGCAAGCTGGGGTTCGAGCATCGATCTTTCTAGCATGCCTACCTGGGCTCACACCGCCGTCATGGAGAACGTCATGTAAGTTTCTTTTTCGGTTGCTTCTGTTCTCGCACATTTTTATTCATAATTCCGCTTGCTCCTCCTAATAGGTACGGCCGTACGTTCTTGGCTGCCAACCCTGAGGTTCTCAATGCTAACGGCCAGATCGACATGACATCGAGCGGCACTCCCATCATGTTCCCTCAGGACATCACCGTGGCTCTGAACAACGACGTCTCTGGTAGCCCCACTACCAGCGGCAGTGCCACCTCGTCGGGCGCACCTGCGTCGTCGTCTGCTGCGTCCAGCTCGACGAGCGCGTCCTCTGCACCCAGCGCGACCAACACCAACGGCGCGAGCAGCAACATGATCTCTGGCGCCTTCATCAGCGTCGCCGTCATGGCTGTTTCGTTCCTCGCCCTTTAAGGCGTGTGAAGGTTTTGGCTACCCCCTTTTTTTCCAACTGCGGACTTGATATGCCATTTTGTGTAGAATGCTTTGTGATACATACCGTTGTTTTTCATCTTGTTCACGGACTCTCGGACTCGGACACTACTCCCTACTTTGCATTTCGGTTCTCGGTGTTTACCCACTATTGTTGTTCTAAAATACTTTACTATCTCGCAAGCGAGGAAAGGTTTTTAGGTACCCCTTAGCTGCTTTTAGGTAGTCTCTGGTGCAAATGCATTCAGGTTCGACGCCACTATCTGGTCTGACCTTCCTGTGTGGAACATGGCAACGCACGTAGTAGTGAGTGCTGAGTACTTGTTTTACAGGATATATAATACAGGATTCCTTCTTGAACGCCGAGAGAACGATGTTATGCATATAAGCCTGTTTGCTGAATTACAACACCAGAATGTAAGTGAATCCGTCAAAGCCCTTTTCGCCTACCGTTGCGATGGTCGTCGCCTCTACGTCTTTATCTTCCTTCAAATGCGCGAGCAGCTTGCGTACACCATTCACATAGACATTGTCCTCACTGGGATCCGCGACGCGTCCGCTTCGAACGACGTTATCAACAATCTAAGCACAGCAAGCTGAGTGTTCCAACCAAAGATGATAATAAATATGGCACACTGACTATGGCTCCGCCCTTTCTGATCATACGCTTGGCCTCAAGGTAGTACGGCAGGTTGTTAGGCTTGTCCGCGTCGATGAAAACAAAGTCGAAAGGTTGCTCTGGCTGCATGTTGCGCAGCGTGTCGGCGGCAGGCCCTACTTTGATGTCTATCTTCGACGACAGTCCGGCAAATTCAAAGTTCTTGCGAGCAACCTAGATTTTTATTTTATTTATTTAACAAACCCGAGACTGAGGGGTCTTGATAAGTACGCGCTAACGAACGTACGTCTGCATGCTTTTGCTCTAGCTCTGCCGTCACGAGGTGTCCGCCCTCTGTAAGAGCACGCGCCAGCCAGATAGTGGAGTACCTGGATGAGGAAACGCATCGGTCTGTGAGTATGGGATCGACAGATGGGAGGAAGTGAGGAGGGATCCTTACCCTCCAAGAGTTCCGACTTCCAGTATCCTTTTGGCGTTGATAGATCGTGCCAGGAGGTTCAGGAGTTTTCCCTGTGCAGGGCTAACTGCAATCTTGTCAAGCCCGGCTTCGTCGCTTGCCTCTATTGCATGCTCAAGAGCCGGATCGGGGCGGACGAGGAAAGAGTTGTGGTAAAGATCGCTGCGGACCCAATTTTCGTCGACAGTGTGAGACATTTCAAAGAATAATTGGTGAAAGTGGCGCTGGCTGTTTGGTTCAAGTTGATTAAACTGCACACCAGTGGATAAGTAAGTAGGACTGCAAACCGAGCTCTCCAGGCTGCTTTATAGTATTTATCTGATAATCTAGGCGCCCATAAGCGGATCATCATGTATGCATCATGCTCACCCAATTTTACAAGGCATGTGCAGGTTGGTAAGTGAGCTTGCGGGAGCACTAGCGACAGGCAATGACTCGAGAATGATTCAGGTTGTCGGTCGCGCAGCAGCCGCAGCTACTGCGACCGGCAGCCCCGTAGTGTGGCGAGCCGTTCGATGAACTTGAGAGCGGTCTGCCATACCGCCATAATACATAGTGTACATTGAGATCAGCGTGCTATGTCTCATGCACAAAGTTCAGCGACGAGTATTTCTCCAGATTTGAAGGCACCCACTATTATGCCAGATCCTCCTTTTCTACTACAGTCATCACCTCTTCCAACATGGCCGCAGTCCGCTCCACATCTTCAAACGTGTTATACAAGGCACATGGAGCCAGTCTGATGACATCTGGTTTCCTCGAGTCGCCGAATACCCCCCTCGTCTCAAGCCCCTTCAAAACTTTCGGCATGATCGCACCGCCCATTGGCACGAAAACCAGCGATAACTGTGATCCCCTTGACGTAGGGTCTGATGGTGTTATTATTGTAAATCCGAGGGTCGGCTGCTTCTCATCCTGAGATTCTAGTTCACCAACACGTGTCGGAGTAATCCACCACTTGCTCTTGTGAAGGAGCTCTTCGAGATAACCGGTAAGGCGGAGAGACCGCTCTCTTAACGGGCCCATACCACCAGCCTGTTGAAATATTTGTAACGAGCCAAGAAGGGAGACCGTTGCGAATACGGAAGGGTTGGACTGCTGGAAGCCTTGAGCACCAGGAATAGCACTAAATTGAGAAGGCATGGCAAATCGCGTAGCAGGATCGTGCCCCCACCATCCAGCGTGACTGTGAACATGACTGTGAATATTAAGCCCGTAAGTCAAACGAGGACCATACTAACCGAATAGGCTGTCCTTCCCATTTATCGTGTACGAAGAGCCCACCAATCCCTCCTGGACCCGAATTGAGATACTTGTAAGTACACCATACAGCGAAATCGACGTCCCAATCATGGAGTGACAGTGGGACATTGCCGGCGGCGTGAGCAAGATCCCAGCCGCAGATGCAGCCCTTTGAGTAGGAACGTCAGATTACCTATTAGCAGAGATGCCGGGACTGGAATCGGGACTGCACCTGCTCCTTTGCTGCCTTTGTGATTGTCCGTATCGGGAACAACTGACCGGTATAGTACTGCACACCGCTGAACAAGACAAGAGCGATTGTCGAGCCTTGTCTGGCGATCGCTGAGAGGATGTCTTCCTCCCGTAGTGTGAATTCTCCCGGACGAGGTGATAATTCAATAATGGCCTCAGATGGTTCATATCCATGGGAAGAGACTTGTGAAGCAAAGGCATACTATTTGTCATAGATAGACTTGTTTATACCATACTTTGATATTAATGATACTTGATGCGTACCTGGTCAGAAGGGAAAGCTTTGGCTTCGCACAAAATTTTGTAACGATCCTGAGTGGGCCGATAGAAGGCATTGATCATAAGATGAAGGTTCGCTGTCAATGTACCCATGCAAGCCACTTCAGATTCTTTTGCACCTTCATTACTATCGTAAACTCCTGGTTCTAAAAGACAGGGTGAACTTCCGACGCACCGACCAAGTCTGCGAATATAGGATGTATTGTATCCGCGATATACATCCAGTGGCGACCATGTGGGTGATCAAAATGACCTTCCACCCCTCTTTAACGTTAGGCTATGTAAGCCAATGCCTTACATGAACAGACACACTACTTACCTGGTCCCCCAGACCTCCAGCTCCTCTTGTATTAACTTCTGCGACCGTTTAGGAAGAACGCCAAGAGAGTTTCCACACATGTAAGTGCAAGTCTCATCCTCTGCTATTCCGTTTAGTTTGTAATAACGCTACTCGATGAATACCTACGAAGTGATTCCGGGACCCCTGCTGCATTCATGGACCTGAACGTTGGTATGATGAACTCTTCACGAAATCTGAGTAAATAGTCATCCTGGGGCAGTAACTTGGAGGAACTGGCCATTACGAGAGTGCGAGAGTGTGGGAGTGGGCCAGGGAGCGATGGCAGTCGAGCAAGCGACCTCTTGGACTCAAACAGTAAATGAGTCCGATCGTGATCTGAAGCGAATCGCGATAAGCGTCCCAAAAAGGAAGGCTATATAGGCACGCTTTTCACCGAGGAAAATTGAAACATACGAAATACAAACTGTAGGGTTCCGATGCAGCTTTCATGGTTAAGGGCGTGGCTGCATGGAATACAAATATGTGGCCCTTGCATACAAATTGTGCTTAGAACAGCATGTGTGGGACACGACATGCCAGGCAAGACCAAGCAGTGAATAACGATGTGCAGAGTTACGATTAGAAACCGAATATATCGTCAATTTCGTCTGTTCTCTTTTTCTTCTTTTTCTTCGGCACTTCGTTAATGGTCTTGCTTTTTTCGGTCTTATGCTTCGTAGGTACCGAACTGCTGCCGTTCGGCCGTTCGTGGGCTGTACGGGTCACTTTTGTTCGTACTTCGGATGCATGTTAGATTCGGTATGCTCTTTCAGACATATTTCCTGTTTACTTACCAATAGATGTTGAACTTGAGATGACTTCCGAGTTAGCGAACATGAAGTCAAGGGTCGCACCGGATTCGGCAGGCATTGAATCCACGACAACCTGTGTCCTTGCAGTCAAACTTTTGGATAGGCCTACACCCGACACTTGTATCGAGCTGCCGATGTCCTCTTCCATGTCAATATCTGGTGGTGTTGAAGCGGCAGATGGCATAGGCTGCATAACACCATCAATACCAGATGTAGATCCATTCCGCGTAGAAATTGAGAGCAAAGGCAGGACTTTGCCGGGCTTTCCATACCCATTGATCAGACAAAGAAGGAACAAGACGTGGAGAAACTCACGTCCAGCACCTGCAACAGTCTTTGACAGGCATTCCAGCCTTGGTCGAGCGCGGGTCGAATCTCAGTCAGCAGAAAAGCCATCCGCGATACAACGGCCGTCAGTGCTAGGATAAACTGCAGGAATGCACCTGTTTGTAAATCTAGATTGAGGTGACTATCATTTATCAGCGTCATTGAGCAAGTCAGAGGGCGGCGAAGGTCTTACTTATACGCCTTTGATGAATGATGGTGCATCTATAGGTGCATGTCACGATACAAGTCTAAGCAGAACATAGAAAAATATACTGACAGCATCTACGAAAGCCCGATAGTCAACCAAACGTCGTTGGACCAGTTCCACGGTTTTCGCATCAGGGACATATGTCCACGGTCCCTTCAGAACTTTAGAACTTCATGGATCGAATCAATCAACTTGAGGAGATGATAGTATAATGACTGGGTGATTTCTTACTTGCGCTGGGATTCTTCACCCCAGAATGACAGACGTACAGTATCCATCATTGCATGCAATCTCAGCTCTTCAAGACGTCGGCCAAACCGTCTCACATCTGCCACTCTTCTCATAAATAAGGCTGTGCGGTGTTGATGGTTGCCTTTGTAGTACAGTCTCTCCAGGATTCGCAGTTCGATTTCCTGAGAAGCTAACGCGGTATGAAGGCGCCGCGTGCATATCTTCAGTTCTTTCAATATGGAATCAATTATTGGCTGGTGAGGGGCATCCACAGACGACCGTGGTGAGCAGCTGGGAGCGGAAATGGTCAGTTTCCGCCGAGGGGCCATGGGGAAAGCAGATGATGGTGGTGGGGAAGCAACTAAAGAATCAGCAGATCGTAGCTCGGCGTCTGTTCTCAACCTCCATCTCGCGGTGCTTTCCAACCGGACTTGCTGGCTTATACCTGACCATTCCCTACAGTCAGCGGCCCAGAGGCCTGAGCTAGCCTAACATGGCATCGCAAGCGGGTCAGGATGCGAAGTTCTTCCAGCGAGGAAAGATTCAGGTGAGACACAGCTAATGATTCATATACGTAATACCATACTCAACGACCAATTATTCATTTCAGGAATTTCGCGCTGAACTGCACGCAGCGGAGTCTAAGGACAAGAAGTTCGTCAAGCGAAAGACAGTCTTGAAGAAGATTGTAGCGAACATCACTATGGGGAATGATAGTGCGTACATCCTGGTAGTCTCACGATACTACATGTCTAACGCATGGAACAGTGTCTCCACTATTCACAGATGTTGTACAGTGCTTGGGTATTCCACTACTTGAAATCAAGAAAAGTCCGTACATCATTCCCTCATCTTTACCTAAGCAGTCAGCTTACAACTTTCCCAAGTGGTCTATCTATTCCTCGTATGCTATGGGAGATCAAAGGCCGAACAGATACACCTCGTGATACCCAGTTTCCTACAGGTGAGAATATAAATTATGTACTGTACCCTCGTCACACCATATAGCTTCTGATTTAGGACTGTAATGACCGGAACCCCTTGGTGCGAGCCCTCGCCATCCGTACGATGTCCTATATCCCAATACCTGTTGTCACCGAATCTCTTACGGAACAACTGCGGCACTGCTTGAAAGACCGGGACCCTTATGTTCGCAAGACTGCCGCCATTTGCGTCGCCAAACTGTATACTGCGGACCCACGCAAGGCAGAGAAGGGTGGTTTCGTAGAGATGTTGCGAGATCTTCTGCTGGATGCAAACGCCACGGTCGTATCCAATGCGGTCGCTGCGTTGTCGGAAATTGGGGATCGACAAGACGGGGTCATATTCAAATTGAACTTGACTGTGGCGAACAAGCTACTTGCAGCGTTAAGCGAAAGCTCTGAGTTGGTATTCCATACCCCATAAAGTCTACTTCTGACACCCTACTCTAGATGGGGACAGATATACATCTTGGACTCCTTGCTGCGCTATGTCCCCGAAAGACATTCGGATGCTGAACTCATGGCGGAGCGTGTTATCGTTCAACTTGGACATGCCAACTCAGCTGTTGTGCTCACCGCCATCAAAGTTCTTCTCTACCTCATGAACTACATGGAGAATCGACGGCTAATGGATTACATTTGCAAGAAAATGGGGCCCCCACTAGGTACATTTCTTCCCGTTGATGCGACCAATACACATTACTGAACACATGACACCAGTGACAATCCTGTCTTCTGGGCCGGAAGTGCAGTATGTCGCATTGCGAAATATATTGCTTATCATACAACGGCGGCCAAACGTGCTCAAGAATGACGTCAAAGTCTTCTTCTGCAAATACAATGATCCCATTTACGTCAAGCTTGCAAAGCTCGAGATCATGTATCGTCTTGCTCGTGAAGAGAACGCGAGAGAAGTGTTGGCTGAGCTACAAGAGTGAGTGTTTCAGGGACCCGTCTCACTCGCGTTACCAATCCTGGTTTCAGATACGCTTCGGAAGTCGACGTCGACTTCGTCCGGAAAGCAGTCCGATCTATCGGCCGGCTGGCCATCAAGGTTGAAGCTGCAGCGGACGACTGCATCAAGGCACTCCTTGATCTTATCGAGACGAAAGTGACTTACGTAGTGCAAGAAGCCGTGATTGTCATCAAGGACGTCTTCCGGAGGTATCCTGGCAAGTACGAAGGTATCATCCCGGTGCTCTGCGAGAATTTCGACGCACTAGATGAGCCTGAATCGAAAGCCGCTATGATTTGGATCGTTGGTCAATTCGCCGATAGGATAGATAATGCGGACGAACTCATGGATGACTTGACCTTTACCTTCATGGACGAGCCTGTAGAGGTCAGTACTCTACTTAAGAAATATTCTTTATTACCATTATCACCATTTACCCAATGTATGTTCGTTGGCATGCAGGTTCAACTCGCATTACTGTCGGCATCAGTCAAACTGTTTGTATACAAGTCCCAGTCGGAGACGAGCAAAGCATTAGTCCATAAAGTGCTGAAGTGGGCGACGGAGGAAGTTGACAACCCAGACTTGCGGGATCGTGGTTTCATGTATTGGCGGATGCTTGCTATAAACCCTGCTGTTGCAGGAGAGATAGTTCTAGCAGAGAAACCGGCCATCACTACCGATTCAGATCGTATGGACCGCGGCGCCTTGGACCAGCTCTTGCTCCATACTGGAACACTAGGCAGTATTTACCACAAGAACCCAGAGGTGCGTCCAAAGCTACTGTCACACTTTTTGGTCTAATTTAGAACACTTGTAGACATTTATACGCAATGCGGGCGGCAAGGCTCTGGCAGACAGTCCAGCCTTGAACCCCTTGTCCCGCCAAGTCCTCGTGCCAATAGCGAGATCGAACCTGCCCACTGCAGTCCAAATTCCAGGCCCTGGCCCTCCTGAGCCGCCTAAAGACGCACCCGAGGCACTCGGTGTCAAACCTATACTCCCTATTCACGGTGGCTCTGGCTCTGACTCGGATCTCATTGACGCGAGTTCGTCTGGCGACCATAATGGCGACGAGGACAATGACGAGGACTATATTGCATCACCCTCGGGCGCTGGAGATCCATATGCGAACTTGGGTGGTGCTTTTGGGGGATATACGACGGACGAGCCGAAGCCACACACGGATGATTTGTTATTCTGAGTTTAATTTAAGGATTAGTACAGTAAGGTATTGCTATCAATACAATGTTTAGTTGAGATCTGGGTGCCCGGGACTAATTGCGAAGAAAAACCGGTTTTAGACATGAGTGATCACGGAGGTGAAGAGGGGCTGAATATCGCTTTGATGCCGTCTGTCAAGCTGCGTTTTGGGCGAAGAGAATTATAATGCTTTGATGGATGCCAGTTAGAGATGGTGGGCTTAGAATAAACTTATGAATGTACATACCTCGCCAAGCCCATACATTCTACGGTGGTAGCTAATACGCACTACTTGCTCGGCCTTCACGTCACTGGTCTTGGGTATATCCGAAGGATTGTGAATGACGACATGAGGGCTTTCTCCTTGGATAACATGTATAGGAACATTGTATGCCCTGCTCAACGCTTGGATTTCTGGTTCTCCTCCCCAAACCGCAGTATCGCGCACTGTCGCGCAGTAGTTTTCGAATTCTTGGGGACTCATCAGACCGGTTTCACTGTCGGAGGGTAGGAATGGAATGAAGTCGTCTGGATGGGTTTGCATATAATCCGCTGCTGCACGTCGGGTGGCCTCGTATGTCGCCTCGGCAGATGGAAGGATGCCAAGGATGGCTAGTTGCTCAGCGACAGCGGAAAATAGACAATGCCCGTCGGGATTGATCTATACAAATTGTTTATTGGAATTTTAACATTCCGAGTTGTATTAAATGCGTGTACGCACTTCATGCATTTTCACTCCTAGTTCATCGCAGGTACGGTTGATGATGCGCTCCTCTTCACGAGCTTCCTTTTCGAGTTTTGCATCGGCGTCGGCATCGACTGGTGTAAATTTATCGGCAAGAGCAGCGGCTCTCCTGGCCTAGCCGACGATATTGTCAACTGAGGCTATGAGCGACAAGTGTCGATGCAAAGCGAACCTGGCGTGCTTTGTGCCGAGACTTGCTGTCCTGTTTAGGAGCAGCATCGATGTCATCCGCCACCTTCTCCAATTGCATATCGTTTAGCACTGTGGCAGATTGTATTTGTACTGATTGATCTCTTGAATCCAACTCGGCCAATAGGTCGTCCATGAGCTCTTCATCGTCCGCAGTTTGGGGAGGCGAGAGCGCCCTTGTGGGGGACAACAGTTTCTTCATTTTGTTCCTTTTTGACCCAGCCATTTTTTAAGGATGAGGATGTGGTATATATGGGATGTGGAAGCCAAATGAAAACTGTGATGCAAAGTACTGAAAGGAAAATATCAGGGAATAAGTCTTGCTGAAGACAGAAGAAAGCGAAGTCGCAGTCGGAGAGAGGCCCCCGGCATATTCCCTTACATGTCCGATCCCGAATCCCGGATTTCCGGCCAAAATAGCCACCGCAAACGTCCTAGAAATAGCCAAAATCGGATCGGCAGGCCGATTTTTTGCTCGAAAATAGTCAAAACATGATATACTGTGCTTAGTCAGCAAGCCAGTCAGACTATGTAGCTGGTCGCCTCTGTACATTTTTTGATACACTCTATTCTGATGATATCTTCTATTCAAAAATTGTACAATAACTAGATAGTAGGGTCCTGCACATTTCGGGATAACCGCTGATGGATTTTCTGCGACTGAACCGTCCTGAGTTTCTCTAATATTGAAGCATCCCTGTTTTCTGAGGACCACTTGTGCACGTGACTGCTTGTTCCTCGCGCTTCCCCCACTTCGTCGTCTACTTAAAACTGAACATGAGCCCCCATGGCTGCTCGACCTTGCATGCACCGTGTCCACGCTCGTACGCAACGCTTTCGACCCAACCTTACCGTTTACCACAGCTCGTCGCCGTGCCCTCTACGCTCCACGCCCCCCGCTTCACGCTCGTATGCAGCGCTCGTCGCTGTGCCCTCTACATTCCACGCCCCCCGCTTTAGACAGCGCTTTGTTGGGGCCTGAATGTCTATCAAAAAGGTCAATCAGTATATTGTTAGTCGTTTCAGCCTCCACCTTACTCACATTGCTATAGCTCGGCCCTTATGAACAAACAGCACAGGTGTGTGCAAGCTTTGTCACACACCTGTTTGCTGGTCCGGAGTTGCCACTGATGTCGACCAGCCGGATGCCACCATTGCACCTATTCATCGCATATGCCCTTTGCCGTACGAAGTTAGACGTCTCCGTTACGTTTGCAGCTCTTCTTTTCCTACGACGATTGAAGACGCGATTCCCAGCAGCTCGTGGTTTATCGGGTCACCGTCTCTTCCTCTCGGCTCTCATGGTCGCCTCGAAAGTCATCTGTGATGACACCTACTCAAACCAGTCTTGGTCCATTGT